>CAEMYA010000002.1:6660736-6688520 GCA_903131615.1 Diplodus sargus | reverse complement strand
ATATATATATATATATATATATAGATGGTTATATTATATATTATATAATTCACTGATTAATAGATATGACTGATGATTAACAGACCATCCAGGCCGTATTACAGCTCCTTCTCAGTTTTTTCATTAATCATTTGGGTTCTCGAGAAGGGCTGCTGGGCTTCTGGATTGAAATCCTGAACTGATGTGAGACAGCCCCAGGGCGTCTGCCAGGGCTCGAGCGTGTACTGTGGTTGTTGCGTTTGAGTGTGTGTGTTATGTTTCAGCGTTGCAGGTCCCTGGTCTGATCAAGGAACTGGAGACAGATGGCCAATCTGTGGCGGCAGTGGACAGAGTCTCCCTCTCCTCTGGCACTGCATCGTTGTTAAGTTGGACTTTTAGATTTTCTGTATAGTGTAGTTAGTCTGGCAGTATTCTTCCCCACCAGTCTCTGGGTTTGTATGTTTTTTGCAACCCAGTCGACGGGATATCATGTTGCTGCAAACCACGGATACTTTCAAATTTGTACTTGTCATACATATCCAACTTTACTACAATGTGTCATTACATGCATTTTAACCAGCTTTTTGGTAAGGGGGGAGGCAGTGGTGATGGCCTTAAAGCTAGGAAAGATGGCTGCTAAGACACAGATCAGCGTTCAAGGTGGTGTTTCAACATTTGTTAGCATAAAATCACTGGTTGTGTTTAACGAGACATCAGGAAATTTTCCAGCTGTGTCATTGGGAACAAGAGCAGATGTTTTTTGACGAGACATCAGCACAATTTCCAGGTGTGTAACAGACCAAGGTAAGCCAAAACACGTCCCTGTGGTTTTCGTGCCTAAAGCAGACAATAAGCACCGCAATGTCACAACAAACAAAGGAAAACGAAGAAAAGTAAGTACATAAAGAAATGTCAAGTTCCAACAAATACATGGTTCACAAAAATGTACATTGGCAACATGTATTCTGACGATTTGGTGGGTTTTTGTTACATTCAGTAAACTAATTGAATCTCTTGAATAAATTCCCTTTCTTTTTGTGAATCACCATTCACTGGTGCCACACCTCATTCAGCTGGTGGCCTTTTTTTTTTATTATTTTCCGCCCCCTGAACCTCAAACACTCACTGTTGCAAACCATCACTGTTGCCATATATCTTCCATAGTCTCAGGGGTTCTGAATCCATGCAGACTGTTGTGGCAAATGAAAAACTATGCTTCAAACTATCAAACTGGATTTAGACTTTGAACAGTTTTCGAGAACCAGATGTGCGAAATTGAGCGAAAGGAGATGCTGGTTAAACCTGAAATCAGTCCTCTGTCCCGTCCTGTCACTTAGACTTACATTTTTGAAATGTGAGTGCATTTCCCACTCCTCTAACCCACTGATCAGAGTGATACACCAACATCAGTGCTGGAAATCATTTTATGTGTCACATCTGCAGTGTGAGGCAGAGGTCTGCCAATGGCAGTGCGGCAGTATATCTTGTTAAGATAGCTACCTTGACCAAGTGAGCTGCATCAGGGAGATAATAAAATAACTCCCATCCTTCCCTCCTTTATATTCATGTTAACACACTCCGAGACAGGAGAGGACCCATAAACACAAGCTCAGAAGCATACAAAGCTGGATTCACAAATGAATGTAACCTATTATATGATCAACCTAATGTCATCCATCATCAGGATGGGCGTATTTACTTCTTAACAACACATTTATTGTTATGGATGTACTGGATTTTGTCTTTGTGGCACTGAATGAATAGCACGGATAACACAACAATGCAGGATTTTGTAGGCCCAGTAGCCATTTATTTTACAGTCATGTTACATTCAGTGATATGAACAACACCGTAGGTATTTACCAGGTTAATATATGAGAAAGAGATGTGGTGGCTTCCAACCACAACATACACTTTTCATCAGCCGGTGCTATTTCCCATGAACTTTGCATTATCCTTTGGTTGTTTCTATCATCTTGTTGAGAATGATGGAAAGCTTGAATATTTACAGCTCCATTATACTGAGCAAACACCTGCTGCTGGAGGCTGTGCAATAAAATCTAACGCTGTGGAGAGTGAGTTATCCGAGATTACTTAAAGTGGCAATATGTAAGAATTTTAGATGAAAACATTCAAAAATCAGTCACAATTTTCTTTTTTTCTTTTTTTTTTCTTCTGACATTGTTAACCTGTGTAGGTGTTGCAGAGATATCTACTGAAGTCGGCGTGCTAACCAAGCCGGTCCTGGTCCAAAGCTCCTGTGCTAGCAGTGTGAAGTGGTCCTTAGCTCCCAGTCCGAACCACTAGAGAAAGCAAACTCTCATTTACCTACCTCAGGTATTATCACTACTTTCAGCAAAAAATGATATTCATTAGAATATGATTGCATTTATCTAAAACCATTGACTTGCATAGCTGTCATCGAGTCCTAAACTAGAGCTAAAAATACACTTCAAACTAATCTACACCTTTTTTTTTTAAATGCCTTAAGCCTGCAGTGGAAAACCTTCACGGTCAATGTGCTTACGACTCCATAGGTTCTGCCATACTCTTATTTGCTGGAGCATAACCAGAGCTGAAAAGCTCTGATAGACCCACTGCATGCTGCCTGTAGCAACACACAGTAGATGAACACAGTTAGCCAGAAGCCGGTGAAGAGAATGGAGCAATTAAAGGTTAAAGGTGAGTTATTTTTCATTCAACAACACTGGGGTTGTTAGAACGAAACTGAGTTTGAATCATTTTATGCTACATGAGAGGAGTGAGGAGTCTCACAGCCTCATTAAAGGAGTTGCTCTGTAGTCTGGTGGTATGGCAGCTAGCTAGCTAGCTCAGGGCAGCTACAGTTAGCAGCTACTCTGGTAACATACGGACCCTTATTTGATTTTTGAGTATGAATTTGACGGGTGGCCAGCTCTTACCAATCGCACCTTGAAAACCAGACAGAAATGTACCAGGTCCTTGAAAAATTTGAATATTTCTGAAACAAATTCGACATCTGAGCTTTTATTCAGGACTGTAGGAGGCGGCTCTGGTTACATTCCCTTTTTCGTCAGTCTCTCTGCCAATCCTGTTACAGCCCTGTCAGTCAGCCACACAGGGGAACAGCAAAGAGAGCATTTAATGTAATCCAAGCCCTGTCATTTCTGTTCACATGATAATGTAATATTTAACAGCGCTCTGGCGGATATGATCCTGACGGGCACAAGACCTCTAATTTCTACATGTTCCTACAAATAGCTTTTTCACTGCACACACTATAGACAGACAGTCGGATTACATTGCACTCTCTGTGAACATTTTATTCCCCCATATTTCAGTCTGGACTTTTAAAATTAACCCCGCAGAATTATAACATGCTGCTCTTAATGTCTCTCAGGGTGTGAAATATCATATCTGAAACTTTAAAGTCTTCAGAAGGAAAAGAAAGTGTTTGAAATGGATCCTTGCAAGACTTTAGTACATATTCGTTATCATTAAGCTCTATGATGCTGATGTGCAATATCTTAGCATGGTTTCCTCTCTGGAGTTTGGTTTTTAGTAATGTTAGTAATGTATATTTCTAACTCAAGGACCACAGCTCTATTAACAGTACTTAGAGTCGATTCCTCTGAACTCTCCGGTGAACACCTAGTGTCATTAACGCATATCTATGGAGGCCCATAGTGGACATTGTTAAAATGATAATATCCATCTGATGCCATATTTATATTTGTTTTTTAGGTAAACATTTTAACAAAATGAAAATGCAATAATTACATTTGCATTTTCATACTTGTATGGATGCTCTATGGTTTATTATAAACAGAAATGGAAAAGCTGTTGATGTTTAATTTACAAAAACCTAAGCTGCTTTTTAGTGGGCAATATTAGAAAGACATGCAAATGTGCAATGCAGTGGCTGTTTTTACATTTTTAACTTGAATAATGTACACTAAATCAGGTTTAGTGTTGGAAAATTAAGCGTCAAGTGCTGTTTTCATTTACAAGTGAGGACAAGGTAAGTGTACATGCAATACATGCTTTTTTGCTTTTTCATTTTAAAACTGTCCACTGCAGAGCAGGTCAGGTCTTTGTGAATTAAAACAAGCAAACAATCTTATTTTATAAAGTCACAGAATGGCCATACAAGTATGTGACAATGATAACGCAAATTGAATTATTGAAGGTACTGGAGCTGGACACATACCAAACTTTTTTTTGATAAAGTCCTCTTTGGGTTTCCACACTAATCCATCCATCTTACTTTTTTAACGTACTGAATTGGTTAATGATGTAACATTCACAATATATATGTACTGTCGTTTGTCTCCAAATGTTACACATTTCCACTGTGTCAGCAGGGCATGTTGCTCATGAGCACCAAGTCAAGTTTTAAACAGCTTTCTGCACTCAGTAAAGAAAGAGGGACTATCAAACCTCCACATTTGTTTAGTTCACAGGCCGCATTTTTGTAAGTAAATGTGTCTTTGCCTTCGTCCGACTCAGGTTTGCACTTGTGCCTTGATGCTGTAATCTGAAGATTCATTTCATCAGTTAGAAAAGCTAAAATTTGATCAATACGTCACCAGAGTAAATGTATCGCACTGTATGCATGATCATTTTTTGCATGAGATTAAAGAACGTAGAGAATTGAGACCAGTCCAAACAGCAAACAATACAAATGTATACAATACAATACAGGTTTTTTTTTTCTCTCTTAGGGAGTTTCTTGCATAAAAATAACAGCTACTTAAAAAAAGATGAAGAAACCAGAAAATGTTGCAGATGGATAGAATGTAGGATGTTGGTAGTAAAGTGGGAAGTGAGAAAACAAGAAGTTAAAAACAGTAACAATGTGAACATTATACAGACAAATACATTTCTTAGCCATTAAAATGATCTGTGCTTAGCATACGTGCAACAAAAGGCAACAAAATGTACTCACAAAGATACTAATATTAATATTATTTTACGTAATAGGCTGAATCATTACCTTGATGTTGGAGATTCTGTGCTCTGTCAAACATCGTCCTGCTTTCTGTCACTTCCCTTTGTTCTGCAGGCCTCAGTACTGGAGCAACTCACCAACATCATTGATTACAGAAATAGTGTTTGTCCATTTGCATAACGTGCATCGGGAGCATGAAGCATGGCTGAGCCAGGTCAAAGCATGGATTACCCCGGAGAGAGAAAGCTGCAGCCGAAAATCCTCGCCCACGATTGCCTGAAGTGTGGGAGCATTTAGACGGAGACCCAACAACATGGTGCAGTCTTTAAGCTCTGCAGATTGCCTATGGTTTATTGTGGCAGAAGTGCAACTGCTTTGCAAGGAAATTTCAAGTAGAGCTAAACAATGAACTGAAATAATACCGAAATCCCAATAGGGCCAATTGCAATATCCAAATCAAAGAAATTGTGACTTTTCCATAAAGGTAAAATGTGTCACAACATACTAATATAAAGAAAATAAAAAAATAATTACATTCAAATTGTAATGCAACAACCGCATCTGTCAAATTAATCAACATAGATTCAGGTGTTTGATCACCCTGAATAAAGAGACACAAATGATTAACAGATAGACAGTTAACATTTTTCAGTTGTAAGCACAGAATAAAAAGCACAATATCCTTACCTTCTGTGGTAAAGGAGTTGAAATGAGAGCAACAGGTTAAGGGTTGCTTATTTGGTCAGAGAAAGTGTTCAGTTTGTCCACCTGTGATGACTGGGAGATGAGTGGAGGTGGCGAGCATCATTATCCTTGTGGAGGCCTGTGTTATGTTATTGAGGTGAGTGTTCTATGTGAGTGTGTATCAGTAAACTTAAGTGAACTTCAGGTCAGACGACAGAGCCACCGACCGGACTTCCTTAAATAGTTCCACTGTCGCTGCTACGTGGTTTTTCATTTGAGATGTCTGACGAGGATTTCTACTGGCTGTCTGCCATGCGCTGTACCTGAGCATCAGAAAGGCTTGTTGCATTTTCTTGTCTTTTCATGTTTCAGGGTATAGATTTAAGATTTATTTGACCATACTTTATTACAGATTCTAGGCAGCCCATCAAAAGGGGTGTATATTGTTTGGGAATTTGATTGTGAAGTTAGTGCAACCTTATTTCAGGTGTGATCGTTTAAAGGGAGGGCCAAGTGTCAATTTTTTGAACTGTTTAATTTCAATTTAGGATGTCAAATATCTGTGTTAATGCAAAAAGTTGATTTTTGTCAACTTCTGCCAGTTCACATCATGGACTTTCTTGAAAAAAAAAAACTGTTGAAACTTCTTTTAAATTCATGGGACCTTGGAAGAATCCTACAGCTGGACTGCAAATGCTTTTAAAGTTAGGATTTTTTTTTTTTAAGTGTAGCCCTCAGACCTTCTTGGAAATAGTTGTTGCTGAATGGATAAAGTTAAACAAATGATTAACGTGAAGTTCTTTTTTTTTTTTTTTTACCAGCATGAAGAATCTGTCATTTTCAAAAATTCCTACCTCCACTTTTTTTTTCTCTTTCTTGCAGCCCAATGTTGATTCTGTGCAGTATTAATGCTCGGCCACATCTATAGGTTATTTGGTCTTGCATAAGAAAAATGAGTGCCACAGACGCCACAGATCTTGACTTCAAGGTTTTCTATCTCTGTGCGATACCTGTTGGTCTGTTTGCTTTTCATTGGGTTTGGTTTGTTGAGTAATAGATGACGTCATCTTCTTCTGTGTGTCTAGACAGAATCTTAGCTCCTGAGCTCAATTTACATGTCAAACTTCTCCGGAACTAATGAGTGGTCGGGCGCTGCGGAGGCATTGTGAGCTTAGATTACGAAGGCGTTCCTGTTAGTCACTTAGAATTGATTTTCTTCATCGTCCACATGTTCTAAGTAATTTCAGTACTGCTGTTGCAAGGTTATCATAACGCTACACAGTTCATCACCTATTGTTATTATTATTATTTTCAGTGTATTTAATGATGGACAAAAATGCTTAATCGATTAGGACAGAGTCTGTAAATCATTTTAATCAAGCAAAAATACATTTGGCAATCATCATCTTATGTCAGACAGGCTGATATTTGAAGTGTTATGTTATCTATAGTCATGTTTATCGATTCCTTCCTTCCTCTCTCACTTCTCACCCCGAAAGTCATAGCCACCAGCGGCAAATTAAAACACTGTTACTTTACATAAATGTATGGTAAATTTTGTGGAAAACATTTGGCAAAGTCTTAGTAGACAATTCTACAGCCTAGTTGTTTTTATAATACAGAAATGTAACATATTAGATCTTAAAGTATTATTTAAAATGTTAGTTACAGCACTGCAATAAAAAAAAAACATCTCACATCGATGTTATTACAAGTTTGAATATAACAACTTTGAACACAATTGTTCGTATGGGTTCTGTAACAGTCAAATCAACTGATTCAAACAATTAAATTAGCTCTTCGTGATAAAATCACAGTAGTTGAAATAATGCTGCAAACTTCGATCAGGTTGGAAAATGTTTAAGATGCACACATCCATCTTGTTTAATCAGACAAAAAGAGTAGATCACTTCCTTTCACAGTGTTGAGTCCTTCCCCAGAGAGAGCATCTGTAAAACAACTTCTGTGCTGTATCTATCCATGGCAGGTGAAATACCACGTTGGAAAAACGTGACGGAATAATTCTCCTCAAATCGACCAAAAAGTGGTCACTTTGAATCTTTACTAATCAAGCTTTAATGGAACGGACAACCCGACTAAACTGGCTGTTTTCGAATAAGCTTTTAATTGCCAAGTAGCTTCACCTGAATTACGAAGCAATTACCCGCCCCTGCGCTGACACTTTGATAACAGGATCATTACTGGACATTCCAGTTTCCACTGCGGTGTCGACCACGCCACACACTGATCCACTGCTACTACTATTAGAAATCACCCGTGAGACACAGAAAGTGGCAATGGCAGGACAAAGAAAATCAATGAGAGCAGCATAATGTGGTAAAACCATGTTGACACTGAGCCAACTTGATGGAGTAGAGGGCCGAGCAGTGCAGAGTCAACAAACTCTGTAAGAAACTCTTTATCTGACTAATTCAACATTAAATTCCATAGCTACAGTATAGTCAGACTAATTTGTTAGCAAATGAATGAATTAAACTTTTCCATTATGTTAATATGCTTAGCAGAGTCAGCATTGCCTGGTACGTGTCACGTACGTCCCTTATACAGAGAGGTGTTATGACATGATGGATGTTAATACTCGTGGTCATTTTTATGCATCTTCGTCTGATTTTTGCTGCTTTCACACATAAAAAGCTCCAGTTACACTTGATGACAACAAATTGACCCCGCCATTAATTGAAATTTAAAGGAATAGTTTGAAATTTTGCTAAGGTTTGAATGGTGGATATAAAGTTACTAGCTTAGCATGGGGATCAGTAGCACCAGGCAAGGACTGGGAGCTTTTCTTTTTGCAACAATTACACAAACGAGATGTGATTATTGGAAAAGCTTTAGAGCCAAAGTTCGGCGGACTGTGTTACCTTTTGACTGGACCAGAGTGTCTGTTTCCCTGTTTCTAGTCTTTATGCTCAGCTCCAGTAACATATTGATGAAACAAACATGAAAGTGACACCAGTCCTGTCATCTAACAGCCTGCAAGAAAGCAAATGGGCGCATTTCCCAATATGTCAATCCTTTTAATGAATTATCTTAGGGTAATCAATAAAGCAGTCCGTGTCTGTTGCCTCACACCAAGAAGGTCCTTGGTTTGATTGCGTTCTGTGGGGAGTTTGTATGCTCTCTCTGTGCTTGCGTGGGTTTCCTCGGATGGTCCGGTTTCTAGCTATGAGGTTGATTCGCCGGTCAGTGCCCGTTACCAAGGCACTGGCTCGGATCTGGAGTCGGTCCCTGGGCACTGCCACAGTTTCTCACAGATGGGTTATTGTAAGTTTTATGTTTGTGTGTGATATATAAAGACTATTTCTCTAAATTGATTTGAAAGTCAGATATTGAATAGTTGTCTGATGTCAGCTGTCTGATGCTGTAGCCTGGTAAGAGCTTAGTCTTTTTTTTCCATGTGTTCACTCTGAAAAAACCTTCACTTAAGCTTTTTTGTGGGTAGAGAAACTGGTCAGTGCACAATATATTTGAGGACTCCAAAGATTTAGCTTTCAATATTTTTTGGTCACACACGGAAAATTAGTTGGCGGGTAAACTTCCAGTCTTTGAAGGTTTTTTGCAATTTCATTATTACAATGTGCGCAGCCGTAATTTTCCATGACTGTGGAAGTGGGTTATTAGTGTTTTGGGGGGTACATGGCTGGAAAATAAGGAGTTTGACTTTGACTATCAAGAGAAACATATAATGAATGGTAACTGTAACTTTACAACAACAACAGAAAAAAAGGCAGTCAAAATAAGATTCAGGCTAAAACAAAAACACAACATAAGATTAATATTGTTAATTTCTTTCTTCTGATGTTTCTTTCTGCAGTGCTTAAGAGCTGTACCATCGGCTGGCAGCTCAGCCTCAGGCTATTAGAGGTGGACCTCTCAGCTCATCAAGATAAGTGACAAGTGCAGAGGTGGGGACTTGATTGACAGAGTGAGGAATGGGAACGAAGAATACATCCCGTATCGAGACATCATCTTTTATACTGAAGCAATAAACAGAATAAGAGATCAGACATCAGAAGAACACAAAGCAGACGCGTCGTTTTCACAGATATGTTTTTATTTGTCAAACTGAAAGAGCTTTTGTTCGAAGCAACACATTTTTTTTTTTTTTTTTCGGACTGTACACAGTTTCTCACTCTCCTCTTCAGGCTTGAACCTAACCAGCATTGTAATAGATACGTTTTTTTCTAGATAGTGATTGACACTCAGACCCGAGGAGGTAAGAAATAATATGTGAACGGTGGACACAGAAGTACAGAGACAGGATGGGTTTCCACTTTGCTCCCCTTGAGATGACATTTTACAATGCACACGACAATCAATGGTGAGTACAAAGTAAAGGCTTTCAGATCATCATGATATGCGAGGACAGAATGTGCCCGTGGACATCTTTGTAACAATTTGACTGTTCAAACTCATACATCATGCAAACCTCCTCAGAGCTCTGTAGCCAGTCTGCCGACAGGCAGCTGGCTGCAGAGTTCCAACGGAGCAGATGCTGGCCGAGATATAGTCATATGAAGACAAATAATATCGGTCAAAACAACGAGTTGCTTGTGAGAAATAATTTGTTATGCTCATCCTGTGTCCATGAACATAAGGAATGACTGATCACACCAATAACAATTTTCACATATTGGTAATCTACAAGCAAAGTCTTTCAGTGCAACTTACATCGAGCTTGCCAACATACCAGAGCAGCATGTACTGTATATCACATTGTATTTGGCCAAACCAGAATACAGCTGGCTACACCCCGCTCCAATTACCCAGATAACAATCGGAAAAATGTTTCGCGTTTTTATTTTTCAGACTTCGTACGGTTACTCGTCAACTACGACAACATCCATGTTGATGGCATGACAACTGAGAATGCTCCAGCACACGACGATACAAAGTAGGCTCCAAAATACTCAGACGGACACACAAATCTTTTTCTCGCTGTGCTTTTTCATCGCTTTGAATGAAGAATTAGAATGTGGAATTAAGTCCGTAAATGTTTTCCAATACATTTTTATTCACTAGATATATGAAGTGATGAAAATAACATAACTTGTTTTTCCAAAATCTAGTCAGGCAAACAATGTTATCTGAAAAGGCTGATGCATCAAATTAAATGAGATTTTCCTGTAAATGTCTTACTTTGTGTTTGAGGCTCGGCTGCAACCTCAAAACGAATACACCACATTCCTACAATATGAAATGATTGGCTAGTTAGGTAACTGAAAGCTGACAAGTCTCAAGTAAAAAAGCAGACGCCGCTCCCTCAACCTCTTATTCTAGCACTCGAGAGCTTTGGGAAAACTTCTGAAGAGCGGGAGCCAGTGAAGTAATCCAGGCCTATTTTTGAACCGAGTAGAATGGGCTGCGAGGTTTGGCTCCGCTGTGATACCTCAGGTGCTTGTTTGCTTCCATGTACTCAGCCAGCGAAGTGCTGCTGTTCATGTACTGCAGGACGTAGCCGATAGCAGAACTCATACAGTGAAAAAATTGCATAAACAGAATGTTTTGACGTGATTGGCACAGCAGCATCCCCTGTAACCCATATACGTCTACGTTTTTTTTTAGCATCCTGAAACCATGTAAGAAGACCCCTCCCTTTAATAATTTATTACTATATCATCTCCTGTCCCGTATGGCAACAACCATCAGATACCCTGAAATAAAGACACTGCTCATAATTAATTAAGAGCTCTGCGCTTTTGCCACGGTTAATTTCTATTGTAGGTTTGAGATGATGACATATATTAATATATTATTAATCTCGGACATTTGCTCTCTTACACAATTCATCACATCAAAGGGATTAAAGAGAATAAAAAGTTTTCAATATCTGAATTATGCATACTGTGGACATGATTTAAATAATTGGCCTCACTCATTTGACATTTTTCAAAAAAAATAATTATACACTGAAATCTTTAAGGAGGTGGCCAGAAATTATACATTTGTGTTATTTTTTTTTTGTTGAGTGACATCTATCCTGAGCTTTTTAATTGATTTCAACTTAGATCTCCAAGACGACAAGAAAGACATTTGACAGAGATGTTCCGCGTCCGACAGCTGAGACGAATAAATCTAAAATAAATACAAAAAAAGAACGAGCACAAACGATAATCCCAAACGTCTTAGAAAAAGTGTAGCGATGGTCAAATAGATACAGATAAAACTGGAAAACTCCTTATGAGAGCGTTGAGGCACCTCAGCCTGTCGAGCCTCGGTGTCTGTGTTGCAGTGTGGATCTGCAGTGTTTGTGTGTTCGCTCACATATCAGTCATCTTCAATAAGCTTTTTGCAGTGTGTTGTAATGTTTCAGAACTATTTGAAAAATGCACATAAAAATAGGTCCCTAAATCAAAGCCATTTGCTCTCAGGGCCAGAGGTTTTAAATGATTTGTCATAATATACATTTATAATTCACGCACCATGCAGTTTCTTAGTCTTTTACATATAATACAAGAGCATTAATAGTGTTTTGATTGATGTAATAATGTCGGTGTCTATCAGGGTAGAAGCATGGCTTGTGGGCGTATAGTAATCAAAGTAAAAACACATCCGATAATGTGACGATGTGTGATCTCTACATGGTTTTTTAGACGGTTTAGTCATGTCATGAAGTCGGTTAATCATGTCGAATGAAGCACGGCAGACAGATTTCACGTCTTTGTTAAAAAGTGACACTGTACAATAGCTTCTATGGCAACAAGTTAAAACCACAGCGAGACCCCCGTTTTCCCCACTCCCCCCTCCAACCCACCCCTCCCATATATATATATTACAGAAGTTCATTCCAAACAGGATGGTAAATCTCGAGAAGAATAAAAAGACAAGGATCACGCTTTAAAGAGGAAACTAAAGGACAGAAGTGGATCAGGGGCAGGTTTTGAAATCATTGTACAAAAGAACAAACAGCAACCCACCACAACCAAACACGTATTCTTGAAAAATCCATTGGAAATTGATTTCTTTTTACAGGTTGCACAGTTTATTTTTGAAATACTGGGAGTGATACTCCAGTATGCCAAGGGGACGGGGGGGTCGGGGACGGGGGGCAATGGCAAGAATAGATGGAGGAAACGGCTTCACTCTTCCTCTGTGCATCCGAGTATCTCTGCGCGCAAAGTGATCCTGCCGTACCATGACCAGGGCAGGATCCGGATGAGCCGAGCGTAGATGGGTGGATCTATCACGTTCTTTCTGTGCGTGTCGTTGTCGAAGTTGCTTTGGAATACCTTTAAAGAAAAAAGAAGAAAAAAGCAGCATGGAGGAAATCGTTATCTTTTGAGAGATGATTTCACAAACATTCATCTGATAACTCAATTCTAACATGCAGCAATGTTTGAGGGCTTTAAAGGCCCGAGAGATAGTAATCAAATGCTTCAGAAGTCCCCCTCTATGGAAAAATATCTTCATTGAAAAACCACAAAAACACATTGTGATGGCTTTTCCCAGAGAACATTCATGCTTAATTCCTTGCCTCATTTTTCCAAGCTGCAACCCCGAAAGGCCTCGTGCCTGAGCAGGTACTGAATCAAGTGCAGCCAATCAAGGCTTCAATTCAAACATTGCCAATAACAGTTGTACAGTCTCTGAACTCTATTCTTAGCTCAGTCCTTTGAATGCAACATGCAACAGTTTCCCTCCCGTGGAAAATTGTGTGTTGTTAGAGCTGAGAGTTCCATCTTCACAATTAGAGTCGGGCGTCCACTGCTGTTTCTCCTGAGTGGTGTTATTAATGGGCACCTTATGCTTGCTGGTCTTGTTTTCCCTCACTTTTGTTGTATTTTATTTTTCAACCTTGGCAGTAAATGGAAGGCTTTGGTAGCAGCCAGAATTACTGCTATAATAATAAAAAAAAACAAGGCCTGCTCCTCCAGTTTTGGTCCTGTAAAAAGTCACTGTGCTGCGGACTAATGCACATTCTGGACGAAAACGCCGAACTGTCATTATACAGCTGTCGGCATACCCTGCATTATAACGTACCAAAAATCCAGTTGCATCTTTCTAACCCATTCAAGTCCTCAAGAGAGAGATTTGAGTGTTCACAGCTCCTTTATAAAAAAATTCAATGACATTTAAGAGCTGTTAGATGATTGGCTTAAAACAACAATTCAAAGGTTAACTACCAACAAGCTAATTGTCACAGTGGGACGACGTTATGTTGTCGATTATCAGAAGGTTTATGATTGCGTGTGCTTAATAGACAGTAGAATTAAATATATGTAGATGAATTTAATCTACAGGGACTGCTTTATTGAAGGATATGATCATTTCAGTTAAACAGACATTATTATGCCGGTGTTATTGGGATGTGATGGGATTCGCTTCGGTGCAGATCAGAAAATCAGCGGGCCGAATCAAAGCAGGTGTTGGACACAGGTTAACCTTTTTTTTTTTTTTTTTAGAGAGAAAAGCTAATTCTCTTCTAATAACTATCGGAGCTGGTCTGGATTTGGACAGTCAGAACATGGGCATAACAAGTGCTAAAAAAAGAACATGGCCATGAACCCAAAATCACAGGAGGGATGTCAGAGAAAAGTAGCCGTGGTTTGACAAGAAATTCACACGTTATATTTATCCTAACACGCACAGGGCCAGAGATGAGGTTTAAGGATTCAAGTTTTAAGCAGCACAGCGTTTGAAGGAGAGAAACACAGACTCTTTAGAAGCACAAAGTTGTTTTCTACACCGCAATCAGGTAAAAGACATTCATGACTAATTAAGAAAAAGCTGATTGTAGCAGTACAAAGTCTTAACTTAATGGTTTAGTGACAACATGAGAAAACTGCACAATCGAGGTGATAGAAGTTGTGACACAGCAAAATCACTCCAAACTTGTCAAATTTGGCAGCTTGGCCGGAGGGCCTTGGCTGTGGCTACGACGCTCTACCTATAAACCCTCTTAACACCAGTTTCTATGTAACCTCCAGTTAGACTTTCAAAATAAAGCGTGCAGGCCAATGCTTTGCATTGAGTGACATATTATGACTTTTGGAATGCTATTAACATGAAATGGTCACGACTTGGTTAGGCTTGGACAAAAAAACTATTTGGCTGGAACATTCTAACAGCGATTCTATTTAATTTCGAACATAATGCCACTTTCATCCTTCCAATACATTATTAAAATGAAGCCCGGTAAAGCACAAAATTGCACAGATCTCAAAGCAGAAAGAGGCCCTGGCATAAAACATATGTTTTGCAAATGTAATAGCGTGTCTCTTGAGATTACTGGCTATCAAGTAGCAGCTGGACATATAAGATGTAATTGTCCTCGATCAATATGCAATGATGTGACGAGATATATAGAAGCTCTGCCTCCTCTGTCCTTGCATGTGTGTGTTTTGTGTGTTTCCATTAATATGACTGTCGCGGAATCCCTTACACTGTCGCTTTCGGTGCTTTCACGAGTTGCTTGTATGGCAGACTAGAGCCGAAATCATGTGACAGGTGTTCACTTTCATTACTTTCCTCATTTCACGTGTCACAAACGAGTGCAGGCCACCTTTTCATCCTACATTCTTTTTCATCATCTTCCTCCTGCAGTGAAACCCGTTGTCTCCCTGTCTCTCTCATCTACACTGTAGCGCCGAGCTCAGATAACGTTTGCGTCTGCAGACAAGCAAACAAACACTACATCACATGGCATTCTACCCTCTCTGTCATCTCTCCCTCTTTTTCCATATGTGATCTGCTCTTTTCTATCAAACTAAAATCCACATTAGAGTCCTTAGAAGAGAACTAAAAAGCTTCAAATATTCAAGGTTTCCTTGTCCTTTATTTTATGGTTCAATTATATTCTAACATTGTTTCTGCCTGAGAGGGAATCTAGTGAATGTTTTAATCTTCATGAGTACCTGAATATGATAATTTTCCTGCATCGTATGGTCATATCTGAATGTTACTATCAAAACCTCCAATCATAATGTATTAGAGGAGACCACCACATCTGCAGTATGCATTAGAGCAGTATGGCTTCTTGTTTCATGGCAGTACAGCGACAAAAACTGTTGACAGAGCAGCAGTGATGTGTGCTGGCCCACATCTGTTTCAGCAAACGTTTACAGCATTTTCCAGCTGCATGGTGCTTACTGACGGTCGTGCATCTTGAAACGCGACACAAACCGCACAAGTCTGCTGGTTTCCAAAGCGTACTGTTTTCTTTTCACTCTTTCTTGTATTTTTAGAACTGCAACATTTCACATTTGAGAAGCGAGAAACGTGTCACCGCGCAGAGTGTTGCCTTAACCGTAATGTGACAACCAGGGCACATGATGGCACAATATGAAAGGTAGGACAGATAGACCATAAAAGCAGCAGGTGATTGAAATATGACAAGAATCTCTCCGAGATTGTCTGGGGAGCTGCACAGTGTCAGAGGCGATGTCTCTAAAATAAACAGTCTGGAAAAGGATATGTGACAAATCACAATAAAAGGACAGTAACGCTTGGACAAAAAAAAAGGTGATGAAAGCATCATCAACAATAACATATTGGCAAACAAGAATATACAATAATTCAAGGGCAGAAATAAAGTGTGTACAAATACTGTATGTCACTTTGATTCACTAGGCCACACAGGCAATTACACAGCCACTCTACTGTAGAGAAGGATGTAATCCATTACTTTCTAGCCAAACTCTTGGACACTATGCTGTCTGACATTTACAAGAGTGATTTACGCAAAGTTTGCCGCCATATTAGCAAAGGTCGCAGGTTTAACAAGTAATGATAAGTAACCACATCTCATTTAAACCATGGTCACTTGCCACAGCCACCAAAATAAGACCATTATTTTCTAATTTTTTATTCTTTACAAGCAATGACCCTTTATCCCTGGCAACATCCAAGGTAATGGCTGAAACAGTCATTACCATTCATAAGGTTCTTATGCAGTGGATAAGGGTTCACTACTCAAGTGAATTGGACAAACCCTAGTCCTCAATCTGCTCAACCCTTCAGCTATCTGCCAGAAAGCTCACGTCATGCCTCCAAAATTTAAATTCAATAACATCACGTTCGGCTGACAAACAGCAAACTCGGTATTATTTTGACAGTATGTCTATCAACAGGACTAGCTAGCTAACCAGCTATGTCATCTTCTCAAAATCAATATCAATATGTTCACAAACAAAAGGTCCATGCTTGCTGTTGGCCACAGCCTGAATTAGCGAGATGAGCAGTGAATGGGATGTGGGACAGTCATTTAATATCACGAAGTTCCGACGGAGCTTGCAGCTTGTTTGTTACAGGCGCCACCCTGTGGTCCTCAGAGGATGATGCACTTGAAGACTACTCTGTGTTGTAGACATATTTATATTCTTTTACATTTAATGACATCTAACGTCAGCTCATTTTAGCTACAGGCTTTAGCATATTCACTTCACAACGGGTCTACACACAATGCCTTGACTGGGGAACTTTCCAAATTTCGTCAGCGTTGGACCAATTTTGCAGCAAGTTGAAATAAAGGATATATTTTCTTACCTTGATGGAATTTTTGACAAGCCAGTGACATTTCAAAGTTTCTGTTATCAACATGTACATAAGCCAAAACAGCTTCTGAGCTCTTTCTGTGGATCCAGATTGGACTATTTTCTGTTGTAACTGAAAATAGGCCACAGTGATTAATCAGTTATAACTACTGAACTCTCATTCTATTTGCCGTGTCTGGTTTTATTTTCTTTCTTTAAAGCACTTTGTAACTTTGTGAAGAAAAGTGATGAAGTTTAGTGAACCATTAATGGCTTAAAACACTACTCTTGTTTCGCCCTGTAAAACTTTAGTTTCCACATGAGTATCGGTGGAGAGACAGAACCTACAGAGGGCTGCTTTAAAGGTGATTCAACTTTAGCAGGATAAAAAAAAAAAAAAGTTATTTTACTGAGGTTTTATTAGAGAAGAAGAGAAAATAATGAATTGTATCCATGCACCAATATGGCAATGAGAAAATAAAACCCTGATGAAACAGAGGGTAAATGAGGCAGATGCTGCAGGCAGGTGCTGAAGTCCACTGGTGGTGCCCACCTAAGCTGGAGCCAACTGAAATCATTTCACTTTATTGCCCCCTAGTGTATTTATTTAATCCAGTAATCAAACACACACACGCATACAGGGCATATGTCTGTGTGTGTGTCTTCAGACTGACCCAGGAGCCACAACTCTGCTCCCAACTATGGATTTTCCTGGCCTGGTAGAATATTGGGTTTGCCTTGTATGCCTCTAGAGATACAACACCGGCTGGACTCCCATACTATTATTTAAACCTGCTGCACAGGTCAAGGGAACAGGTCGCTCAGATCTCTTTGGTCTCTGCCCTCATGCTGCCTCAGCTCTGGGGGATACCAGGAAGACTTGGTCATGTCTTCATCAAAAGGTCACGAGCCGCCCACCAGCCCACAAGAGACAGTTGTACTCAATCAAACTGAAATGCATCCAAACTATTTCTTCTAAGAGGCCAGCGATTATGTTCCCTGGTTATGTGTTCTTTAAATCCTGAAATGCTTTAAAACCCTGCAGCTGATCATTTCCTTTGACTGTAGAGAAAGAAAATATGGCCATCAGTGGTTAACCTTAAGATGATTGTATTCACAGCTATCTAACACTCAGTTACCCTCTGACCTGGAGGGAATTGAAGGCTCTAATGGCTAATTAACCCCATGTCGTCCAAGTGAAACACTATTAAACATAAATCAATTACTTTTGTGCTTGATTCCCCCCATCAACTGACTCTGTAAATATTGACATCCAGCGGTGCAGGACTCTGAAGAGCAGTGACCCAGGTGTGGAAAGGGTGCGCACGTGGGAATGCAACCGAGCCGATATGTGTAATTATGGAATGTATCCCACTTTAATTATGTTTAAACAACGGACTATGTGGTCTCTGTTACAAGTGCAGTGCGCCGGTATTCGGGGTCTGTGTGTAAAGAAAGGCGACAAGGCGCTCTATGGATTTTGTAGAGGGATACTGTTGTGCGTGTGCCGCTGTGCCCTGCTTTGACAACATCTGTATTCTGACAGAGCCTCCTCTCTCAATCTAGATCTAACTGCCTGCAGCCCCTGCCACACAGGAGCTGGAGGGGGAAGCTGAGAAGAATACTTACAAGCCTCCACCACTGTGCCTGAACCAGACACCTAGAAACACACGCACGTACGCACACACGCGGGCACGCACGCACGACGCGCGCGCGCACACACACACACACACACACACACACACACACACACACACACACACACACACACACACACACACACACACACACACACACACACACACACACAGTATATCCCTGCCAAGTCAAGCATTGTGGTGTGGCAGGAGGAGCCTCGGGAGTCCAACAGCCAAATGTGTCCTCTAGCATTAATGGCTGCTTCAGCTGACTGAAGGGGGAAAACACCTTGAAGAATCATACATCTGAACAGCCCCCTCGGCTCCGTCTGGGGACAAACTGATTGACATTCTCAGAAGCCTTGCTAAACACGCTTGCCCTTTAATACAGAGCACACGCGATCAGATTGACTACCTATCCTTGGTTTTGCTCTGAATTATACAGCAAAAGCAACACAAAGAAGGCCATAAATGGTTATAGAAATGGCTTGTATCCTGTTTAAAAAAGGCTTTTAATCCACCTGTAGCTTGACAAAAGTGCTGCTCTCCACCAAAATATTTTAGAAAATTTGATTTTAAGAACAACAATAATAAACGTGGCGGGTTCCTGAAATGTTTCCCGTACTTTTCTCTCCTTCCCGTTGCTATCCCAGACAATGTGTGCCAGGCCTCCTAAGTCCTCCAGTGCTGGGTGTAGAGATATTGAGTGAGAATCATGCTGAGCATGCACAGGCCTGTATCCAAAGATCATCTCGGGTGTTGAAATTATAAACTCCTCAAGCAAGGAATTTGAACTGCAAGAATGGAAAAAAATATTGCTGGCGTGGGCTCCTGCACCAGCTCTTCAACTAGAAAAAGGGGCGTAAAAAGTTATCTGGCTGTGGAGGGGGGGTACTGTTTACCTTAACAAGGTGCTGAGCCAAACACAATAGGAGCCCTTCTAGAAAAAAGTCTAATTCTGAAATGTCAGTTGTAGTTGCCACATAACCTCCGCAGACTGCTTAGCTTCTATACGAAGTCCAGTCATCACAGCTGATGCTTTCATGTGCCCAGGCTGCAGGTCATGGACTGCAGCTGAACTCTGAACTCAAGTATGACGGCATATCAAATACTTGAGGATTTTATGTCATTACAAAACGATCCACAAATGCTCTCATATTGGAGTATTATTCTTAAATGTGGGAAAAATCTATTTACATTGATAAATAAATACGCGCGAATGTGTATTAAAGATTAATCTGGCCTAGTCCAAATCAATGTATCTTCCATTATTTATCAAATTCTACGCTCGCACTCCTTATATGTAACTTGAACTAGATACTAGTTTCATGTAACAGTTTTTCTCATCCTCTAAGCTACAAAGAAAAGCCTGCACCCCGACATGAAGACGTTCTCTCTGCATCTGAACACTCAGATTTGAATTATCTGTGCAGACTGTTCCACTTTATCACTAAATATAATCTTAACAGCCCTTTCAATTACATTTACAAATTGTCAGATTTTTTTTTTTTTCATGAAATCTTTTATGCATATTTACTGTTGTACCAGTTAGAAAGCTGGTTATTAAACTCTGAACTGATCGTTTTATTATCTCAAATACTGATGTTAATAAAGTTATGTTCAAGATATAGATAAAGACGGCACTGCAAGATTAGAACAGAAGAGATTACACAGCAGATTGTACTGTAGATACATCGTGATCTTAGTGCACACAGAAGAACTTCAAGCACCTCTACAATATTTGCCTTTTTTGGTGCAATGTACACATTTGGATTATACTAGATCTCAGTTTCTTGATTTTTTTCCGTAGTCAGTGCATCACCAATACATGAATGCGCAGATGAAGTAGGGCTTATCTTTCAATAACACAGCAGGAGAGAAGAGTAAACACCAACTCTCTCGCCACCAGTATCTGAAAGACAAGAGGCTTCAGCTATGGCTGTAACCCCACGCCTGCAGCTCTCCTGATATCAGCAGAGAGGCTGCTGCAGCCCTGCGCCGTCTCTGCTGTCGTGAGCGATTGGAATGGACGCGTACCCTGTTGAAGGGCCGTAAACAAGATTTTCAGCAGAGCACTGGCCAGACCAGCTTGACAGCATCGTCTTATCTGATCCCAAACCGGAGTGAGGCAGTAGGACAGACCAGGCAGGCTCAGTTTGAGCCCCAGATAAGAGGATGCTAAAGGGAAGTGGGAAAGAGGACCACAGAGGTCCCGAAATGGGCATTTTCACTCTTAACACTTTTTGACATTTGCTGCCTTGTATGTCGTCTGCATCAGGTTTCTGTTCTTCCCTCTGTGCATTTTTCTGTCTCTACCTAGAATGCATCCTTCCTTTGCAGTGTGATATATAATTCAAAACTTCAGTACTCACGGTACCTACACTCATGCATTTATGATTCCACAGTATTCTTCAGTACGTTTGCTTTGTGCATGTGACAATAATGACGTTTTTCTTTGATTAGACATATTTATTTTTGTAAATGCGGGTTGATGTGGCTTAAACCTGTGTAGCTTGTGATGATGGGTATTTTGGGCTGTGAAAGCTCCTTACCTTGTCCTTCCTCTGTTTCTCATCTTGGTATATATTCCACCGCTCTCCGTCATTACTGTACGCCACTTTGTATGAGCCAACAAACTGGACATGGCCAAAGTCTTTAGCTCCCTGGGTGATGATACCTGTGACCTTGGTAGGCACAAGCAAGTCCACCTGAGAGAGGGAAGAAACAGAGAGAAAGTCAGGAGAATGTTCATTTTGAATTGTCAAGACAGGTAGTCTGTGATAATGTGTCAGAAATGCTAAATTTTCACAACCCAGCCTTTTTTTTTCTACTGATGGCATCAGAGGATTCACTGTAAAATACACTTGGCGCAGAAAGTCAGTTTCAATTACTTACACAATATTGAACAACAAGGCTAAGTCCACAACCTCGCCTCAGCAAAACAGAAATTGCACGGCACAGCAGCTTCTGAGGCCCGGTCTGCTCCATTTGGGTTAATTTTTAATAGCTCCTCATTTGTTGCAAACCATTTGCAGCGAACAGGTGCGAGGCAGTAAACACAAACTTACTTTTATCGACATTTTAGGGTTTCAATTATGGTTCATTATTTAGTTAAAGTACACACCACTGCTGGACTCAAAACATAGTTAAACTGAAGCCCCACATGGACGGCAAGTAGAAAAAGTAATACAGCTCCAGCACATTTTTTTTTTTTTAAGTAGGAGTTCCAAATGTGTTAATTATGTCAAATGAATAATGTATATGAACAATCCAAAGCAGCACTTAAGAGGCAGGTGTTGTTAATGTTGCCACTGTGTTAGCACAGTTCATTGCAAAAATACAGGTTTCGTTCTAATGGAACATCAAGGGTGGTATTATAAAATAAGTCACTCCCACTGATCTTTGATGAGCACAAAGCAGCGGGTGTTAGGGTTAACGTTAGAGTTCATTCAACATAATGGCAACTCTGCAGAAGCACCTTTACATCTCTGTAGCACAATAAGGTGAATATTGTTGTGTTTACAACAAAAAACCTTTAACATCTCTAAATGTCAAAATATGATAAATAGAGGGTGTGCAGTTCCATAACCTCCCACTTGATTCACTTTCTTCAAAAGACCATGTTTAAGGACAATTTCACATTAAAGTGTGTTCACCGGTCTTGTGTATTACCACTGATGTGTGAAAAAGTAGTATAAAGCACTCATGGCTCCAGAAGAAGCTGCGTGTAGTCTGATTAACTGTCTCCAATGTTATTAGACAGTGGCTACATTGCATTGTGGGTAATGTAGGCGCCAAGTTTTGAGAAACCATTGTCATTATGGACGGTCTAAAGACAAATGTGGAGGCGTATTTACATCCCCAAGACCTGTAAACACACTTTAATGTGTAAAAAAAGTGAGCATTGTGCATGTTCAGTTCTAAAAATGTCTGTAGCCTAAATATCACTGTAAAGCTGTTTCACTTATCTATTGTCAAAGTCAATACAGGAGGAAAAACAAGGTGTGACTTGGCATTTTGCTGTCATGCTGGAAGACAGCGGCTAAAATTCAGAAGTGTAAGGCGAGCAGAAGAGAGGAGCGGCGTGAAGATTTATTCCTTCTGCTGAATACACACAACATTGAGACAATCATACATCACACTAATTGGCCTGGTCATAGGCCAACATATACTGTGTCACGCCGCTCTGACAAAACAAAATAGAGCCTTGAGTAGATTAAATAAATAAGCAAACAGAAGTGAGTTATGGCTCCGTTTCATTCCACTCCTTGGTCTTGAAACACTGCAGAGCGCCGCCGTGCATCTCAGCACATCACACCGCACTTTTACTGCGTGCGATGTGTTTCAAACTCTGAAACCTCTTTTTTTCTCTCTGAGCAGTGATGTGAATGAGCTCACCAAGAGAGTTCATCTCTCATAGGCTTTCAATACTTGCTCCTTCCTCCGAGCTACTTTAACATTGAGGACTGCTCCCTCCTTGCGGACCTCCTGCCCTGACACACATGTAGACAAAGCCATGCCTTAGTGACTACAAAAGGAAAGTCTCGGCTTTCCAAAAGGAATCCGAGTGGATGAACTCCCAGCTCCCCATTTGTGAGATGTTATGGTGGTGGAAGTAGGACAAAAGGCATTGAATATGCGTGCAGACATGTTTTAACCTTTAGCAATGCTGTGCTAGAGGTATGCAATTATGCAGATGTCACATAGTTCATGTGCGTGCTTCATTTGTTGCGAATACACTATTCATGAAGTTTCTCCTTGAGCCTCTGCTTTTTTTTATTTATTTTTTACCAAAAGATGTGCTCATGTCTGTTTCTGAACACAGCAGTGGCGGGCCTGTAATATATATGACTGCTTTAAACAATAGCTCTGTTAAAATGACAATATGTCAGCCCAACCCAATATCAACAACCCCGCTGGATAAAAGGAGCCAGGGGTTGATCGGTTGATTTAGCGGGGCACGACACCTTGCATTGTGAGGCTTTGATTACGCTCCAGTCGCGCAACGTTCAGGTATAATCTCGTTCTACCCAAGCAGTCAAGTCTGCCACCAAAACAAAGGCGTGCTTGAAGGGGAACCTATAATTGCTGTCACAGGTAGCGGTCAAAAAATACAACCGCCCCCAGCGATGCCGGCTCTCAACACTTTGATGGCCCAAACTGAATTAAGGAGCGAGATAAGCTTGTTAGAGCGGGGCCTCTCCTCCAGCCTCCACCTCCCGTTCTTTCCTCAAATCGCACTCTCAACCCTGTTCCCTCCTCCGTGAGCCGTTAACCCAGACGGACTAGGAGTGTGTAAAGACTTTGTTGCAATCTCTGAATGCTGGTGGCATAGATTTTTCTAAGTAATAAAACCAGAGAATCAATTTTCGGATTTTTACTTGCTGTGTCGTGTAGCTTTTAATGGACATTTCCAGTTTCTCCCACCAATGCAGCTTCACATTGAATAGGAAGACGGGTTCAATTACTTATTTGTACTTCTCTTTGGAGGAAGCATGCGGAGGGGCAAAGTTTGTGCACTTCTGCCAGGCACACACTCATCTCTCCAGCTCATTAAGACGAGAAGAGCTGGTGTGTAGCCTCTGTTTGAAGTGGCTTCGCCAATGCAGGGGAAAGAGATGAATGCAGTGAGAGGCGGCCTTATGAGGATCCGAATGAGGCCCAGTTTCCTTACAGCACATGCTTGCATAGCATCCTGCAGACATTCTCCCTCCAGCTGTGCTAATTTAACAATGTGAAGAAGACTCATTTAATCTTCAAAGCCTGTGGGAAAAATGGATGGTGCGTATGTGTGTGTGTGTGTGTGTCTACTTTCTGTATGTTCTCCTATGTAGAGGAATTCAGAATTGCGTGTACACAAGTCACAGAGCCACGAGGGGGACATTTCAAAGGCCCATCAACCTCACAGCAGGGAAGCTATGATTTAAGCATAAAGCTGTGCTGAGAGCCTTAAAAACACACCCCTTCACTGCTCCTGTCATTTTCTGTACAATACACTTAAACAGCACTTCATGTGATGATGCTTAACATTAAATAGAATTGACATATTATCATCACACAGAAAATATCAGGCTAACAGCACAAGGATTGGTTATTGGTTGGCTCATAAGAAGAGACCGTGTTCCTTTAACAGGACGCCTGCTTTAAAACGTGGAGGTGTGAGCTTCGAAACACGTGAGCATTTAGGAGATAGGGAGGGTCTTGTCAAAGAAGATGCAACTGAGATGCACTATGGAAAATGTAGGATCCAGCATTATTGCAGCTTGTCCCATACTAGAGACTAAGGCCCAACTCCAATCCGATCCCTACGCCTTCCCACTTCATGAGTCCAACTCCGAGTGGAGTCATACTTGTATCTAAATTAAGGGGGAGGGCAAAAACACACTGCTAAGTGGGGGACATCCTCGCCTTCTTCAATGGAAACATTCACATATGATGCACATATTTCTACTTTCTTAATATTGTTATATATCATAAACACATATTTCTAATGTATTCTATTTTACTCTTTTAAGTTAATATCATTTGTACCTATTTTATTCTCTATTCTGTATTAAATCTTTGCGCTGTTTTTTGCTCTTGGACAAGCAACTGTAATGTGATCCTACTTCTGCCCTTTAATCCATGAGGTAGAATACTTCAGAAACTAATGTCAAAGTATACTTATATACTATACTATAAAATATCATCAGTTGAACAATTTAAAACTTACTCCCAACCTTCTTTTGCTGTATTTTTCAAAAAGCAATTTTCATTTGCAATTCTTGGTCTGATCTGGTCTTTGAGGAAATAGCAAAACACTGGGAATCAAATCAAATCAACATGTGCAATGTTTTCTTAACAGCATGTTTATTTGAACAACCTCTAATTCCTCTAATGGCAAGTTAAAGTGACTGTTTGAGTTAATATGACTTCATAAATATCCATGGAAATTAACAGTATGGAACCAGATATGAGTTTTCTCCATCATGAACGCAAAAGAAATGTTGCATTTTAGAAGTTTATAAGCCTGTATCGATAAGACTCGTAGTTGGAGGGCTTTATAACCCCCTTAAATTGAACTGGTTCATACTGACACTTACTGTGGCAGTCCCTCCATACAAACACGCAAACAGAGTAAGAGTGGGTAGGAGAAGGGCATAGGGCTAGATTGGAATTGCGCCTAAAAGTTAAGATATCCCAGCCTTTGCTGCTTTAATTTTGACTTTATGTTTTGAATCCATCTGTTGTGAGTTCACCTCACTTAACAGGAGTGCAATACCAAATCGTCTCAGTCCGGTCTGGAAGATTAATCAACATGTCAGAAATGCAGTCAAACACATCTGCAACATTTACATGTAAATGTGCAAAACACATTTGAGAGTATTTTGAAGAATCCTGATCCTCAAGGCTCCGGCACAGCACAGCTGCGTTTCTACATGTGGTTCAACCAGAATAACTCTAATTCCTGATGGCCAGGATGGAAAATAACAAATGTAGGACACAGAGCATGATATATTTCAGAATTCACACAGTGGAGCAGACACATATGAAGCCATCAGTCTTTGACTTTTTAAAGCTACATTCACAACAGGTTACACACACTCGCAGACTATACATGGAATCATTTATGAGACATGTATTTGTTGTGTTTAATATTGTTGTTTGTCACCAAGCGGAACATGAGTATTGACAGCCACAGCGAATTTGCCCTGATATTTGTTCACAGAGTAATTAGACTAAACACTGAAACACCAGCGCATGTTCACACACTATCACTGTTGCAGGTTGACATGGAGCAAAATGGGAGCCATCGCGGCCCCTTGATGTGTTTCGGGAGAGTTGACTGCACGATATCTGAACATGGCATGACATGACACATGCCGAAGAAGACCATTTCTGTCCTGCTGCGACCACACTAACTTCAGAAAAGCCTCTTCAAAGCAAACTCAAAATGACCAAAAAATGAGGTCTGAGGCTGAAGGCAGACACTTTCCAGACAGATGGCTGAATACTGCGTTTCTACTGAGCGCAAAGAAAAGCCTGTTTGTGTCATGATGCCTTTCTGAGTTTAAGAATGTGCCCTTACACACCGAAGTGGGCCTGCTGAGCCAATTCTACGCTCATACTCACTGAGCTAGAGATGTTGTTAGGTGACACGCTCGGCTCTTTATGTGTGAGAGCACATTGATCCAGCACCTTGAAAGTGGAAATGAGCAGATAATGTGTAACATAGGGTGCGGCATACTTATAGCCCTACTCAGCAATAACATCAGCCCAGACAAATTAGACTGAAACTCATATTCATTAATTGTGTTTGTTGTGTTTATTACTGTAGAAAACAAACAGCCTGTTAGCCCTTCATAGACTGTAGGACAAAAAAGTCCCAATGATTTATCAAAATGTAAAATCGAGGGCGCTGATTATATATAGCTGCTGGCCAAAAAGAAAAAAAAAAAAATATTCCTCAGAGCTAACAGCTTGCTGATTTCGAGAAGGTACACCTTTACACCTTTCTACAGGAAGCCTGCAGCATGAGGCAGTGTTTGGTAACACCTACGTGAGAACTGGTTTATGGCGGAGATCCAAAAATTAACCCACCGGATGGGTAAAAGCAATTTCTTTATAATGTTTAAAACAACTCAAAAGACATATGTCACTTCACGTCATATAAGATTTTGTATGTTGCCTGAGGTTACAAGTTAATTATATGAGTGAATTTCCTGTTTGGAAATGTGTAAGTATTAGGGTAAGACAGATAACTAGTTATAATAGCTATAATCAGCTAGAAAATCACTGTCACGTATTGAGTTTTCACC
This sequence comes from Diplodus sargus, assembly GCA_903131615.1. Lineage (NCBI taxonomy): Eukaryota > Metazoa > Chordata > Actinopteri > Spariformes > Sparidae > Diplodus > Diplodus sargus. The sequence goes on along the minus strand of CAEMYA010000002.1, from coordinate 6,661,000 downwards.
TTCACTACGTTTTATATTACTAAAGACAACTTAAAAATCACTAAATGTCAGGAAACACAAAGTGGGACCTAGTTAAGGTTACTTTTCGGTTTACCTTCTCTAAGGAGGTGGTGTCACCCTCCATCACTACAGTGTGACTCATTCTCCCCCGCTCTCTCAAAGGGATGCATGCACACACAAACTCTCAATAAACTTTATTTTTTCATAATGTTTTCTTCCTCAGTGTTGTGTGAATAACCTTTTTTTTTTTTTTTTTTTTTTTTT
>CAEMYA010000002.1:6633369-6660723 GCA_903131615.1 Diplodus sargus | reverse complement strand
GCAGGATTTAAAATGAAAGCCTACAGGTTCACAGACCCAGTCAGTTATATTTCTGCGACTGAAACTAATGTGAGGTCCTCTTTGACGGCTCTTATGGGACACACACATGCTATGGAGTGCACACACGCACACACTCACACACACAAAGTGAATCTGCTTTCTGACACGTTATGTGGCCGGGGTTTCCACATGGGTTGGTGCGATGTCAGAGGGTATACATGCCTGCTGAGCGCTCACACAGAGGAAGAGAAGGGTTCAGACAGTCTGAAGTGTGGCTCAGTTGCTTCGGAGCATTAAGGATAGTAAAGGTAATGTCATAGAGGGAACGTCCCCTCATGGTTGCATCGTGTTGTCTTAGACTCATTAGCATGGCACTGACCTGTGCCACCATGAACCTAAAAAAAATCCCTTTTTTAAAAAAAATTTGCCTTCTATAAAATGTGTGTTTTTACGGCAAGTGGTAAATTTGGAACATGCATCAAATGCACTCTGTTGATACAAACATCTCCATGTGGAATGAGCTGTCCTGACATGAGGATAAATGTCTTTGTTTCAGCGCAAGATGACTTGTTTTGGCAGTACATGAAGAGAGTCAGCTGGTTGGCTGGTCAATGCACATCTTACAGCCAAAGTGCTGGGGATATAAATAAGGGAAAAGCACTATGCGGTGACTCACGTTGAATTGCAAAATGGTGGCAAGCGTACACATTTATAAAGCCAAACAGTTTTGCAGGGCATGGACACTGCTATGCAACGAACATCCTCTCCCTTCCTCCTCCTCCTCATCCCAGTCTTCTTGCCAGCACACACAGTATGTCTAACATGCTTATGTACACCATGAATGACACCTGCATGTAGATAACCCTAAGCAATCTGCAAGGACCAGAATGAAACTCTTGTTCAATAACAGGATGCTCACAGTGCAGTCAAACATTTTTAGCCATGGTAGCAGCATGGCTTCAGGCCACTACTTTGGCGATGAAATTGAGCTCAGTGGAGCCTCGAGGGTGAATCTTACTTCCTCTGGTGATCCTTTGATTTCTTATTAAGTGCCACAAATGGGTCATTATTTTCTTTTATCCAGTGATTTTTTTTTTTTTTTATTGGTGATTTTTTAAATTATTCACAAGATGGATTGGCACAACATTTCTGCAGGCATTCCCTTTAGAATGAATCAGTTCAGTCATCCAGTGCTTTGGTTTACCGTCAAACGCCTGCAAAACTAATGACATTGCCATCTGCCTCAGCACTAATCAAACACTAAACTAAAACATTATATGTTTAACACTAGGATCATCACTGATGTGAGCATGCTGAAGTTAGCATTAAGCCCAGAGCACCACTGTGTCTGCTGTTTATCAGTAAAACACGGAGACATGTGAATATCCTGTGAGCTTCATGTTTTAAAAAAGGATGTTCGTCGCGTTTTTAGATGTTAGTTTTTGATAAAGTCTGTGTAGAAAAGTGACCATCTCCTTGCAACAGCTTGCATCACAATCACCTGCATGGTCAGCCTTTTGTTCTGTAGCCATCTTTGTCTCCATCTATAATTCAACAAGGTAGTGTAAGTGCTTTAAAATAGAAAGTGCACATTTAGACCATTAAAGTATTATTTAATTGCTATTCTTTCCTCCAAAACAAAGGGGGCCTTTTCATCAAAGTCACTGCATTAAAGCCCTGACATTACAACCCTAGATTCTAATGGGCCACTCAGAGCACACCGCCATAAAGCAGATGGAACCCATGTTAGCATGTCAAGTTAAGTCCAAATGGTTGCATGAACCGATGAAGGGAATTGGCCGTGGCAAAAAAGGAGCAGAAAGGAAATCAACCATGGTGGTCTGCATCATTTAGAGCTATTACAGCAAGGAGAACAGCATCTGTAGAACCAGCAAGTTGCAAACCGTGTCAGCATGAGTGAAGGGAGGGTCTCTGAACCATATCCGTACAAAAATGGCCTTGACACTGCACTGTAGGACTTGCGGGATTTCACACTCTGTTTAACGTTCACTGTGACTAAACATGTGATGGACGCATACAATCTAAAGCAGTCTGTCTCCCTGTGTGATCTTGTCTGAAATGAAAATCTGTAATTCATGCCAAAAGGCTTTCTGTTGGAATATTAAGCGAGTGCGAAAAGACTTAATGATCTAAAGTATGGTGTTCCCATTCTAACAATGATGATACAGGATTTTAAAGGTCCTGGAAAATAGGTGAGTTAAAAATAAAATTCTTCACGACTCTGGCTGCTGCACTTACAGCTCATCATACCTCGCTCCCCTCTCCTGCTTCTCACACGGTGTATAAAATATTCATATCAAATTCTCACACGTGTGCACACATAGACACAAACGCGCTCTGCACAAAAAAATGAAAAAACATGTGCTTCACACGCAATAAAAAGGAATCTGTGAAATTACAAAAGAGATACATTTATGGACATAAGCGGTCGTCGCAATATGATACCCTCAAATTAATCAGTTTTCTACAGAGCCATAGTTTAACTCTGGACTATTCTGAATTAATCATAATACTGTATCATACAGCATGTCCCAGTGCTGCTTAAGTGCAGCCTGTGCTCTCCTGGGTGCATAACATAAAGATGTCTGATTTAAACATAGGGAGGTGAATGGGGGATACCCAGCCGAGAGACGGCTTAGACACACTCCGAAGCCATAAGATACATATGCAGAACACACTGGATCCAATCTCTGCTGCACTGATTTAAGCTCTGCTGCCTTCACTTCTGACACTTCCTGCAGATCCCACGATTACAGCAGGAGCTGCTGCAGACTCATGAATCACTCATCCCAAGATAAAACAGATAAACGCATCCTCCGTTAGCTGAGAGCGAGCGAGTGAGAGGGACAGAGGTAGAGAGAGGGAGATGAGGATCAGGATGTCGCGTTGAAGGATAAGATGGCCTCCATGGATAATAAAAACAAAGGAGCAACATTACGCAGGTTCCATGCAGACCTGTGTATTTAAGCATGGATTTGGGGGGAGGGAACACTACAAAACCATCCAATTGAATCAGGGAGGCAGATGGATTTACCATCCTTTCCGTAACTTCATTTAGAAGCTAATTGAATCAGCATACTAGCTGCAGGGAAATTGAATAAAATAGAGCAAAGGAAGAGCCGTATTGGACAGGATTAAAATGAGACTCTGACGATAATGCCTAATGAAATTTAAATCAGGCATGTTTTCAAATGAGTGTGGATTCTTTCTAAGAATCTTCCTGAATTCTTGGATAATGTTCTCAAGATGATTGAATTAGCAGTGGCTGCAGGAAACATTTTGAACCAACACACTGTATTTATGTCTGCTCAAATTAGAACACATTTTGTCAGATGAACGAGTCTCTAAATGGGCAGCCAGCAGTTAGAAATCTGGTATCAGACGGGTCCCATCTGACATGCTTTTCCATAGAAGTCGGGTAATGACCCACAACAATCTCCCCACAATATGATATTCTATATTAAAAAAAAAAATAAAAATCATGCACACGCTGCACACAGCCACATGGTGCAAATTTGATCTCGCCTCTCTGAAACTCGGCTGGCACATCAGCCAAAGCAAGTGCTGGATGAGCAATATGCAGTCATGGTTACATCTGTTATCCTGGCTCTCAAGCTTCGTATCAGTGGGAAGTGCCATAGCTCAGATCCTGTCTACAAAGAGACAACAACAAAAAAAGAAGATGCTGATAATAGATGTAGGAACGCAACTTGTTGATAGATTCACTGACTACGTGTTGGTTCTGTTGGAAACGTGTGATTCCTACCGACATCCTGTTAGATAAATAATATCATGTTAACTCCCGCAAAGGCTTCGCCGAGGTGAAAATTACATGCGCAGAAGTGTAAACGCAGACTGACAGAGTAGAAGGTACACTCAGGCTAATGTTGATACATTGGGTACTTTCTTCTGCATCACAGCTGTGGCTAAATGGCTGTGTGCTTCTCACTGATTGCAACAGAAACCACCTGGAGACGCTGTCCCTCTTACATTCTGTTCCTTTAATTAGTTCAGCAAGAAAACTTGGCTGCAGGCGCTGCTCCTATTGATTCAGTTTTGTGTGTAAAGTAGTAGGACAAATAATGATAAAGAGCCAAGCAGGCAGTGGAATAAAGGGATGTATCTAATGTGATTAGGACTTTGAATAATCATATATCCAGGGACAAGTGCCTTCATCTAGTTTCAGCCAGATCAATATGGTATGACAGTAATAAAAATGCTGGATTTACGGCGATACCCTCTGGTATGCTGCCTTGCAATTCATGAATGTAGGGACGACTGTTTTCCAGTGGGGAATGCAGGGGGGGATCAGGCCTGAAGGACGCAGAGGCCGTCTCACCCTTGAAAGTTTCAGATAAATTTGTGCCGTTCGTTTTCCCAAGCAAGCAATTTCCATGAAGTCCCCGTCTCTTGTTCTTGAAATAAAGACATGATCATTGCTATTCCAGATGATCAAAATCCCTCTTAAATCCTTTCATGCTACAATGCCTCTGCTCTCTCCGAGGCAGGCTTTTCTGTTTATAGAAGGGACAAGCTTCGTCGTTGCTGCATAAACACTCAAGAAGAGATGTGAGTTTCAATGGGACAAATTAAAGCCATTCTCCTCCGTGGATGTATGAAACAAACACCAAGCTAATTCTATTGATTAAAAGGAATAGACTTTGTTGTCGACGGCGCTGTATTTGAGGTAGCGATTTGATTAGGAGGCTGTGCTTGGAAAATTGGTGTAATGATAATACCCGGTTTGATTACAACGAATGCATGCTCACAGGCACTGAGCAGGAATCAATCTTGCACTACGTCTACTTATTGTTCCTTCCAGCCTCTACTCCACATGGAACAATCCTCTTTGTGAAGTGTCAACATGCATTGATGCTTTAGGAACCAAACGACAAGGGTAATTTACTTCTGTAGTGTATTCATCTATGCAATTGTATTTTACAAGGACCTTTTGAATTACACAGCAGCATGAAACACTGTGAATACTTCAAAAAATGCTTATGGCGTGATGGGCACTTTAAAGACAATTAAAACTAATTACAGAAGACGAAACGATGAAAAGCCTTTGAAACATAAGAAAGGCACCTGTCTCATTCACTGATTTAACATTTTTAGCTGGAAATAGTCATTTTTTTTGACAACTAGTAATGTTAGGGTTGGAACTGTATATCTTCCAATTACTGCTATTTAATGTTCTGATGCATATATATGATGTAATGTACTGTAAGTGGTTTAAAATGGAAGCTCTGTGTTCCCGAGTAAAAAAAAAAGAACAAATGTAACAATTACTTAGATTTGGCTTATTATTGTTTCAAATCAAGGAACCGGAAATGCAGTAAAAGCTACACTTAAAAGTGAAATCCATTAAACAATGCTCTTTGCAAAATGTATTCAATTTAATATTTACTCCCTGCAAAATAAAAAGCGTGTCCTCATTTATGTTCATCTACCTGCCCTTGTCTCTGTTTTCTTTGGTCCTGTGTGCTTCACTGCATTAAAGTTCTGTTCTGCTTGCCTAGCTTTGCTGCAGTATTTCAGTCTGCAACTGTTTGCCACTGCTTGTGTTTATTTGTGAACTTGTTTCATACATATGCATGGCGTGTCAGCAAGCCATGGATCCGGAAGACGCAAATATCCTTCTCTCTGTTCAGTTAAGCAAAATCAACCAATCATAGGTTGTTCTGTCACTCCAGATACAAGGTGAGAAGGAGAAGGGGACCCAGAGCAGCTGGGCAGTACAAGATCCATCATTCCAGATCAAGTGCCGAGTTGCATCCATCTGAAGATCTGAAGAAGTCTGTACTGTACGAGACCGTACTCTGACATTCACCTGCCGGCAATCCTCTTCGTATGACAAGTGTTGCTCTCCTTTGTGTTGGCAGACTTTGGGTCCAATGTGTGCTTTATTTGCATAGCTTTGGTTAATAAAATGATATACATCCTCTTGACTTTTGGGAACTCAAGTGGAAGTCAGTGCCTCGGATGAAAAATGTTTAGGGACTTGGACACTTCTTTCTTAGTTAATAGTCAGCGCCACTATGCTAGTTGTCTGACATTTGCTAAACGACTATCTTCTGCTATCACTGGAGGCAATTTATTCGATTAAATGCAGCCTCCTCAGGAGCCACAGAGGACTTGCCTACTTTTTTCACAAATTCTGTGGTGCTCCCTCACTTTTAACCAGGACAGTCTATAGCATTCTACCATGGACCAATCCTTCCCGATTGTATTCTCGAGAATCATATTGAGGAAGGCTCAGCTACATCGAAGACAAAAAAAACAACATTTTCCCTTTATCTCCCTTTTGAAGCCCGTCTTTGTTTCATGATCATGTTCAGGCAATGAGTGGAAGACGGCAATCTAAGCACAACATACTTGGTGATGCCTTCTAGGATCTGTTACCCTCTCTGCTGTGTTAAGGGAATGAAACAACAATAGTCCCCACGACATAATGCCTCATCACTTCCTGCCAGTCCCTTCTCCACCATGCTAAACATAACTCCAAGGTCTCTCAGTGGGGGAGAATCAGCTCTTTGTCAAATTCAAAAAAGTGCGAATGCTGTGTCTCGACCACCTCCTTGCTGGGCTTCATCATCTTTGGCAGCCATGTACTGTACGGATGGATTTTTACCAAAGTCAGGAAACAAATAGCCTCAACCCAGTTCTGTCATACAGCTGCAATGTTTTCCGATGACTGCCAACTTCTACCACAAAAAGCTACTTAAGTGGCAATTCACATCATTCACCTGGACTCCTGAGGCTGCCTGCGGAGCCAAAGCAAAGTGACATCACTACACGGACTGTTTATTGATTTACCTTAACCATCATGGCAGTCATTCGGTACGAGGGTACCATAATTTTCTCAATAATCGTAAACTGTATTCCTTTGTATGCCTCTCCAGCCAACTGCCAGTCAAAGTAAATTTGATACAGGCAGTCATGGAATGTTTGCCGCTAAACTGATGCTCGGTTAATAACACTGACAGGAGCACCCAGAAGGCCTGGCACAGCTGTAACTGTGATTGTTCACTTTACTTATGGCTCTTCACTTGTCTTCGTCTCCTCTATGGGGTTTATAGTCCCCCACAGTGCAACTGCTCGGTCCCGTGTGCTCCAGCAGAGAGACACTTTCTCCCCTCTGTGCATGCAGTGCCTTAGCTGCTAAGCTGCCACTGTTTACCTCATCAGCATCTGCCTGTGCAAACCTCCACACTCACGGTAGTCATTTGCTTAATTGTGATGTGGGATCTGCTCTGCATATGTTAGACTATATTTACTCAAGTTCCTTGGGTCCTGCGATTTTACTGCGCTGACTTCAGTAAAGACAAATGTAAAATTCTGTCTGCAGGTGGGTGTTTTCTTTGGGTCTGAGCGTAAATCAAACCAAACAATATTTGGATAAATGTGCGTATTCCAGTGTTAACATATATTTTTATTCACTTAAGTGGAATACAGGATAATTGTGAGTAGAATTATGTCCTCCACCATAGAAGCCTAAACATTTTGGCAAAGAAATTTGACTCATCAGCGTCAACCCCATCTCTGAATCTAAAGATGCAGGTACATGAAACTACATGTAAATATATCATATGCAAGTATTTGGCACAGAAATTACTTTTCAGAAAAAATCAGGTATCATGTTATAGATCATACTACATGAGCACATTAGCCAATGTGTATTGACAATGTTATTATCAGGTCCGACTGCTTTTCTTGCAAGACTTGCTGTAGGAGCCAAAATGAGCATCTATTTTGAATTGTTTACTTTTGTATTGGCAGTGCACATTATTATTATTATCATTATTGTTATTTGTTTTTGTCATGTTATGATTCCTGGTAAGAGGAAGTGGGGGTGGCCTCCACATTATTTCAACTGTCCAGTTTGTTTGCGGGTTTGGCTAGTAGATAAAGAAGGTTGAGTGAGGCCCCTATATTTTTTGTTTGACCGTAATTTCCACCATCATTTCTGCTTGTTTTTGACCATGACTTTAGTCAATAAACTCAACAAACACATCCGAAACTGGACTATGGTTTTTCATTCAGCAAGTCACAGAAAGGAGCCTGCTTTGCCTCTCAGCGGACTATTTATAAATTAAATGAGACGCTACACTGGCCATACTTGAGGGCTTCATGTTCTCTTTTTGACAAGAGAAGTCAGGAAAATTGTCAAGTTCTTCCTGTCAAAAAAAATTGTAATCCGTTAAAGCAGTAGGGAGGGAGGGAGGGATATCAGTGGATCCTGTGCCCACACTCAAGTGCCTGTCTTTTGCTATTCTCTCATGTCCACACACTCCTGTGTGCCCCGCTAGTCCACTGGACAATCAGAACGTGGGAAAGAAGTCAGAATTTACTGTTCAGCAAACAACAAGTAAACAAAAATTGCCTAGCTAGCATGCTCTTTCTGTAAGTTCAGTTGGTGTATGGTGTTATTGGGTCGTGACTGTGTTTTTTTTTTTCTTTTCCCCATGGTTGGCTTGTAGGAAAAGCCAACTGCTGATACAGAGGATCATAAATCGCAGTTTTCCTGGTTAATAATAATGCAGACCAATGAAAATGGCTGTATGCTGAATTTCATTGTATCAACATTTTTGCTCTACTGTAGTTCTCTCAAAGTTTCCACACAAAGTTTCCACACATTCAGCATCATCAGAGGCAGGGGTGATTATCAGGGTGCCACAGCCACACGCAACACAAATTCATCACTTTAAGGAGATAATTGAGTGTGAAAACCTTGGAGACAGAGGAAAATAAATGAAGCACCAGAACCAAATTACTTTCATAGCCTGTTTCGGAACTTTAGCAGGCAACACACATTTGACAACTTGCAAATAAAGTCATGCATTTTGAACTATTAATGACAAGTAAGACATTTAAACATTATATGTTGGGAGTTATTTAAAGAAAGCCCACTCCTTTGCCATTATTTACAGTACAGATATATGTGATATGTGAAGGTACTTGAGGAATTAAGAAGGCTGTTTTCTTGGACAGAGTTGTATATTGCTCTTGTGTCAATATCACTTTGTTCATACCTCTAAAATAAACAAAGCTGGCTGTGTTCGTAGAAACCTAGTGAAGGAAGCTCCTGGATGAAACTAGGGGGGAGCGGAGTAGGAGTGCAGTATTTAGAGTTGTGTTTTCCCAAATATGTGAGCTGTGGATATCTGTGAGTATTAGAAACCTTTCCGTTTTTTCTATTTTTGAATCACTCTACCACTAACCTAACCCGAAGATGCTTGTTTGGAGGCTGTCTAAGAAAAAAGTGTTGTATGGACATCACTAGGATTGTGACATCCTAGTGTTCGTCTCTATGTTTGTTTGTTTTTTTATTGAGCTATGTTACTTGGTTTTTGGATTCTTGCCTTCAACCTGCCCAGATTTGTTTGATCTTGCCGGACATACCTCCTGTGTACGACCGCCTGTTTCACCAGTAAAGACTTTGCTTTTTTTTAACTTCAACTCGTATCTTGTGTTTGTCTCCATGTTTGAGTCTCTGATCTGCCCAGAAGCCCAAGCTTAGGGCTCACTGGAACCCGCCACTGCGCTGTAGCTAAACTAAAGGGTTAGTGTTTAGTTTAATCTTGTGTACAAAGCTTAAAAATGGCAACCGACCAAAGCAAACTCAAAAAGCATTTCTTATTTCTGCTGCTTTGCCAGAGGGATTTCTAAGCTCATAAGGATGTGTGAAAACATGTTTAAAGTTACCCGGGAGAATGCAATTTGAGACCTGTAATCTCTTCAACCTACTTTGAATAACAATACTTTGTTTAGCCAATGTTTAGTTCATAGCCAACCTTTACCTGATGTCGGAGGATTACACGTTTTTGAATGCTTAAGCTCAGTGAAGATACATAATTCATTTCCGAAACAATACTTCTCCAAAGTCTGTTAAGGGTGAACAGTGTCTCTAAATCCACAGTGTAATGTGTTGTTGATGTCTTCTTCTTTTTTCTTTCTTTTTTAAATCAGAGCTTCAGCCATTTAATAGAAAAACCGTATCAGTGTAATACCCCTGGCCCATCAGAGGGGAAATATTAAATTCAAAGCACAGCAAAACAAGAGGAATGGAAAGAGAAACAATGATGCAGGTGTGTCTGATTTGAGTAATGTTCTCTTCAATTTTAGTAAAAAAAAAACAAAAACACAAGAGAAACACAACACAAAACTTATTTCAGGTTTTCCTCATCTTCACTTCCTGTCAGTGCACCTGGGACATATTCAGTACCCACGACTTGAGCTGTGATAAAGAATTCATTGCGATTCGGGAGAAAGAATCCTTGCTAAGTGCTTTGTTGACTGCAATACAATTAAGCAATGTGAGATGAAAAACACAATCACTCTGGTCCAACCTTGGCTATCTTTTTGTCTGAGGAATGTTTACCATAATTTGAAAAAAATAGAAAAAAAGGTCTTGGAGCAGTACATTGCAGGAAATTTGCCGTGTGCGTGTTGCATTAAGAGGGACACTGTGAAATTAAAAGTCGCTCCTGTCACTGCAATTTCTCTTTGCTATGTGGACATGTTAATGTGCATAATTAACTAATCAGCTTATGCCAGCTGGAACACTTGGCAGCTCAGTCTGACAGCTCCAGCTCCTCTCTTGAAAACATCTTGAAAGATTCTGATTCTCCCTGTGTAATTTTATCTACTGCCAGGCCAGAATAACTTTCTCTTGGACAGTCCCCAAACATGTCCACGTCTCGGTGCTGTTCCTTGGATTTTACCACGTTTTGTGGCAAAAAACTTTCTATTATTAAGTATCAAGCCTACTAGAAAATGAAATGATCCAAAGCATGTTGGAGCTGTGTATTTCTATGATTGACATGAGCAATAATTTGAAAAATGTGTCAGTTTAATCTCTTGCTTCTAATGATGAAATTCAATGTGCTGTCAATAAACTGAAACTGAGAAGTGAATCTTACAAAACTAGGAGAGACCACCAACTAGAATACATATTCAGGTATACAACTAAGACTAAACAGCTTGAATGTAGATTCATACTGTAAATTGTTGAAAGGCTGGAATGATCATTTGATAAATAAGTTTTCAGAGTGATCAAAAAGACACAAGCTCTCTGAGTCAGCTCATGACTCAACAGTTAACTGAAATATCTGGCCCAGTCCTCTGTCTGCAAAGAGTTACCCACTGCGTCCACTGAACACCAGAGCAGTTGTCTTGATTAATAGGAATAGTTAATTTGTCATTAGGGCTGATTAATTCTATTAGTCTGTGAGGTTTTAAAGTCATTCAGTAATGTCACTGAAAATCAATTATTTGCCATGGCAACCGGTATAAAGAAGACACCGACTGTGGGAGTTCAACAACCGCGTATAAGAAGATATAAAAATTGGTCACTTCCAACAACTATATCAGTATAAATGTGAGAGAGCACTCTACAGTATATAACTCTCAATGTCTGCTTTTCGAAAGCCAGATATTGTATATGCCTGTGTGCGCAGAAATGGTCCCTGGCAGAGGAAGCCATTGATTTTCTCACTGCGTCTGTAGCGTCTCTCCTTTCCTGCCTGCACAGCATGTAATATGAGACCACAAGTTTTCCTTTACCCACAGCAATCAATTTCGCTTAGCCGAGCTCCCTGGTCTGGATGGGGCCTGTCTAAGTACCTGTCTCCTTCGCCACACAGCCGTGCATACCCTCACCCTCGGCGAAAAGCTTTCAGTGTAATAAAAAACATATCTGACTCAAGCCCCGACCAATCTAATAACAGCCAGACGGGTCGCTGTGACTACAGAGCGCTAACTGTGTCACTGCTGGGGAGGTGGTATGCGTGGCTCGACTGCGGCAGAAAGGCCAAGAAATCAAAGCAATCCCTCTGATCTCCAATTCCCTGAGAAGATGAGCCACATCACAGTTTCTCCAATGCTATCAGTTTTACAGCTTGAAGCAAAATGTGCTTTCTTACTCTAAAAGCAAGGACCATTTACTGCCTTTATCTTAAGCGAACAAAAAAAATAATAAAAAAAATCCAATATATGAAGCCATACGTGAGGGCATGACTCATTCTGATTGATATATATCTCAAACTCCCTAGGCCTCCATCAATCTCACATATTGTTAAGCAAAAAGTAAATGTTCACTTAGAGACGTGCCGTGTCCCTCTCAGGGGACATTTTGAGTCATCAGTTACTGTAATGGAAACAAAGAGATTGGCTGTTTTCATAGAGATAGAAAAGCCTGGGCTGCAGCCAAGGATAACAAGGCCAAACGCTTCCAACACAGGCCGTGTGGGTGTTAAATTAAAAAAATAGAAAAAGAAAGGAAATGACTACCTATTACTGATTGTTTCTAAGAATAATACTGAGTGATAGCTAACAGAGGTAGGATTTCAAGCTATAATTTTCTTCTCAACTTACAGTGTACAGATCAATGAAGTCTTTCCCTATGAAATATAATTGAATCCATTGGCATGCATTACCGTGTACTCACCATCAATTACTATGCCAGGGAGGTAAGAGCTAATCCTTCAGCAGAGTGAAAGCCAGTTATCTGCAAGACCCTGGCAGTCTGCTGTTCATTTCCTGATAATACTGTATATTGATAGAATCTCTACAGTAATGACAACGGAAAGGAGATTTAGCTCGGATAGCGACTTACCTGTAGCCACTGTGACTGGTCACTGTGTCCGGCCGTCCAAGCATTGACCTTGCCCTGCTTGTCCAAGCGAGCCTTTCCGGGCTCCCAAGTAAACATGTCCATGTTCAGAGTCCTGAAGATGCTGGAGGCCGTGACCTGGTAGTCCTGAATGTGGCCTGACTTCATCCCAAGTGGTTCAGAGCAGCCTGGCAACAAAAAAGACGAACTGATTTGTTCTAACCTTGCTGGTTGCACAGCTCCTCCCCCTCCACAAACAATCAGAATGAGGTTTATGGCTAAAAAGGATTTCACACACAGGGAGTTTGTCTTGGTGTTTTGGTAGGTGGAAGACATAATGAAAGATACAAAGCAAGCACTGCAAGAAGTATAAAAAAGGATAGGAGAACTGTACTGTCAAAATAAAAGAATATTTGCAATGTTCAAGATATCTTATCAGAGTCTTAGGTGCTGAGAGGTCAGTCTATATAATGATGTCGCATTGAATGGTGTGTGACGTTCATGCTATTCTGTATGAATTGAAATAGCCAGGAGAACTTTTTATATATTAGTTATGAACAGCAACTATCAGTCAATAACAGCAAGGAGATAAATGTAAAGGCAGATAAATGCCCCAGACTTCCTTATAAAAAAAAAAAATCACTCAATTTTGTGAGTTGTTGAGCCAGGAGAAACTTTAAATACTCTGTAAATACAGCTTCTTTCCTTGAGTGAAAACAATTGTGTTTGTTTTACCCAGCGGTACACGTGTATGTTTGCATTTTTAGCGCTGACGTGAGATCCGATCACAAGTGGTGACTGGAGACACATGTCACAACACATAATGATACGTGTAAATTGACACACTTGGAGCTGTTCACTGTGACCGGAACACAGCCCTACAGTGTACAACAATGCAGCATGGCGAGGAGGATACATTTCATAGTGGAGATGTGCGTATGTAATGCGAGACTCCAGTCTGCAGTGTCATCTACACACGCGACTGATAAAACCACAGAACTATAGAGTTTTCATTATCATGTGTAGTCTGCGTCACATTTTTTTTTTATTGATTGATGTCGTTTTTTTCATTTTTTTTTTCATCGTGCCTTGTTTCAGCACTCCTAATTTCCACGTTCATGCAAGACAGCAGTTGGCTCACATACCTGTTAGCTCGCAGCCGAGCAGCTCCATGCGTAAAGTACAGTGCCTCCTGCAGACCTGGGGGTAAATGCGCACGTACTGGGCTTCAATAGGAGGGGTGAAGGAGTTGGCTGACGGAGCGTTGTTATCCACATTCCCTCTGAAAATCTGTTGGAGGGGATGAAATAACATCAGACGGGGGCTGAGGGTGGGGGGACGGTGAAGCAGATCAGTTTTGCTGTAATGTGGCCAGTCTATTCGGCACTATCTCTAGTGTCTACTCCACACTCAACAAATTGCTGTCATTCAAGGTCAATGAGCTAGAATTACAGGGAAAAATAGACAATTTCTTGCACCATTTGAGCCCGTAATTCATAAGAACAGTGGTGTGTTTTAAATTAGGGCTCCAATTATATCGCTATACCTTCTGAGCGTTTCAACCAAATGACCTTAGATGGTCTGACAGAAACTTGTCGATTCAAGTGACTGATGCGCTGCATGTGAGGAGCGAAGACAGACAGCTACGGAGAAGACAAAGTAAGGGGGAGATATAATACTGTGGTTTTCATGTGATGCAGGAGATGGGAGCTGTCACTCGGGAGCAAGATGTCTCTATGAAAAAAATAATACCCTAACTTATTTTGGGTCAAGGATCAGGGTCTGTTACCTCTTCAAACACACTGACAGGTCCTACTGTACAGGTACAGCACAGGTACTGTAATTCCACCTAAAAAAAATACTACAAATACTACACTCAATTATGCTTTTTGTGGGGCTAATTCTCAAACAACAACAAACAAATTGAACGTTAAGAAATATTCAAGTCCAGACTCATTGTTCCATGTAATAAATCTGAGGACACGTTTGCAGGTTTGGGGTCATTTGGAGCTCAGCTGAATGGAGGACAGTCGCGGTTTGCTGTCAGGGATGATAGAACGCTGTGTGGCCTATTTGGTGGCTGTTCATCCCCAAATAGTATAAAAATTCAATCTAGAAGTCATAAAAGAGGAGGGGGGTAAGGGGCAGCAAGATGGGCCCGGTGTGTGCTAGCTAATTAAAAAGCCATCTCATCACGTCCTCCACTCTGCCCTTGACTGAGTGCACAGTCTCTCGCCGCTGCACGTGTGTGAGTGCTAGGCTTGTGTGTGTCTTTGTCTGTATATTACGGAGTGAGTGGCTGAAGGAAGAGTGTGTAGGGATGGCAGTGGGTGTGTACACCTGCGCTTGTCTCACCATATCCTCGTCTTTGCCCTTGACTTTGTATGTTCTCCAGGTCTTCCCATCGTCACTGTAGGCCACTTTGTAAGACTTGACGTACTCCGGGCTGCCTATACGCTTTGCGCCCTGGGTAATCAGGCCCGTGACCCTCATTCTCCTCTGCAGGTTAATCTGTGGAACCAAAAAATAAAGAAAGGCATAATCATGAAATCAAAGCTTCATTTTTAGGAAAGTTTAAGTACGTGTGTCTCGGCCTCTGTGTGCTTACAGGCAATGCTTGCGCGCAAGTCATGGGAATCAGTTTGCTCTCTTGTATCTTTTCTGTCAGAGCCATCCATCTTATTCAGGAAGCGCGTGATCAAATGGGACGCTTAATCAATCCTCGCGCTCCCGATCCAGTCTGTCAAAGCCGTGCAGACTGTCAATATGGTGCCAATGCAAAGCAAAGAGGGAAAGAAAAGCTAAGGAGGTGATGAATGCTTTCATAGATCCTGCGCTGCACAAAGAGGGATGGTTATTATCCAAGCACACACCTGCAGAACGTTTTCTTTGGCATGTTTTTGACTGACAGGTCACTCTGATTGAGTGCATGATAGCCAAATTACAACATCCACTTGTGTCTTATCACAGATTGACAGCAGGTTTAGCTGGTTTTGGGGATTCTAATATGTGTATGTTTAATTCATGAGGAGTGTCATGGTTTTGGGTTTTAATTATGTTAATAGATGTTTTATTCTTTAGGCTGCATCCTGATGTGGCATGTTTTACTTTCCACTTCCCGTCTTTGTCTTTTTTTCTGGGTACACCTGTCATCGTCCCTTCCCTCTGGTGTCCACTGTGCATTTCCCGTTTCTGTTCCCTGGTCCTGCATTTGCTCATCATGTGTACTGTGTTTTGTGTCATGTGTTTTTGTCATCTGTGGCTTTCTGTTGTTCTCTTGGATTCCTTTAAGCCTGGTTTTGTTGCCTGCCTCTTTGTCACCTGCATGTTATTGTCTGCATTTTGACTTTTCGGGATTCTGACTTTGTTAACAAAGTTTTGTTTTGTTTTTGCACCTGCTTGGCGCTGTGTCTACATCTGGGTCCTCATCTTTTCGCTAAACCTCACACTTAAGTGGCCGAAACTGAAGATAATGCGTCATCACTAATAGCAGCACTTGATAGCTCATAAAGGATCCTTATATAAAGGACCAGCATCTCTCCCAGAAGTCATCCTATTGGTCTTTCAATGTATAACTTGGTCACAATTATAAAAGTTGGTGCTTCCACATCTCTACCCACATTCCCGTGTTTCTGCCCACTGAATACCGATGAAGGACTTTACATGTGACATTCACGTTCCTCTACACTCTATGACCTAAATCCATCACTGCAGGTTGACGACAAACGTGGCTCAGTCCCCTGTAGTTTTGGGGAGCTTATTTAAAACAAGGTCTCTAGTTATAATTATCCATTTAGGTATCTTAGCGGCTGATGATGACAGCTCACTGTAGTGAGTGGTGTGTTGGGTCACTGTTTACTGATTATTTGGGTCACACTTGTGAGAGTCTGTGACAAGTAAGAAAAAGCAAATAAACAGTGATGACAGTTCATCATTAATCATTTTGGCGCCACACTGACTCCGAGTTGCTTCATTTTAAAGAAATGGAGACACTTTGGATCGACTAGCTTTCCTTCTGGCAAAATATAAAAACACAGCTGTCTAGTCTTCCATAGCCGCGGAACAGAAGGGTGGCAATAATACAGCACTGACAAAGTCTTTAGGAAAGGACCATTAACCTAGAATGGCCAAACCTATAAAAGAAAGGCGGACTCTACTCCTATGAGTTGGATATTTATTCTTCCCGTTTCCTATATAAGAATATGTATTCCAGACAGAAAAACCCATAAGTTAATGTGATACTGCAAACAAACAAGAGTGCAATTCAGATTAAGTTTGAGGAACTGAACTGAGTTTCTATTTAAAAACACGAACCATTTTGGAGCTGATCCTCGAGAAACCTTACTGACAATGTGAGCACATTCAGGATGTTATACTGGGGGCTTGAGCTCATTTTCCGGTGCAGAGATGTTAGCATTACTATGAAATAAGGCAATTTACAAGTGAAATATTTGAGAGCAAAAGCTCAAACAGAAAGTCTGAGCCCACTGAGTCACACTCTCCTTTTTTTTGGTTAATGAAAAACTCTGTCTCCTGAGGACATTACAGATTAGAGTACTGGCTCTCACGGATCCAGCACAAGAGAGGAACTGTTTATGTTCACCAACATTGTCTGAACTGTCAAAAATAATGAAGTAATGTTAAATAATTCTATTGCGGCATGGATTTCCTTTTCTCATTTCCATTTGTAGAGACAAGACTCAATTACACATATTTCTCAAACATCCTTAAACCAACGCACCAAGTTAATTATACATAAGGACCCTTGTTATAGCCTCAGAGCTGCGATGACCCACACGTTCTCATTTGCAGCATTTCTGTGCCCTCCACAGTTTTCTCCATAGAGATAGATACTTCTCACACTAATTAGGAGCTCTGTCACTAAAAGGCCACCACCGGGGTAATTGGGGTGATCCTTCACATTTTTAATGACCGCTCAGAAACATACGTCTGTCACCTCAGCGCTAATGGAGATGCATTTATTTATTTGAGTTAAGCACCGTTTGAAATATCTGACCCAGTGAGTTCACCTAAATTGCCAGAATTGGCTAAAATGTGAAGCACTGATTACAGCACTTTAAATTTAGGACATAATGTATTTGCATGTCCCGAAACAGTGCCATAATTATTGAATGCGTTGTGCAGATTAACCCAAATTTTGATGACACAAAAGCGAACAATCTATCATGACTAAGACAGAAAATCAGCACAATCACTACGCACACTTGATTATTATATATTTTTTTGTTTTTAAAATCCCGATTCCACAGAAAGTTTGGTAAAACAATACATAAATCAAACAGTAAGAATCCTTATTGACATACTCAGAACCATTATGGTTGAATCATCAACCTCATTGACTTTTGTTAATATGAACTTATTCTGAATTTGATGCCAGCAACATGTTTCAAACAAGTTGGGGCAGGGGTGACAAAACTGGGGAAGTTGGTAAAAGCAAAAGAAAACCTTAGAATCATTTCACAGGTAAACAGGTCCCTGGTAGGAGGTGATAGTAATTGTGACTGGGCATGAATAGAGCATCTGCAAAGAGGCTTAGTCATTCACAAGGGTGAGGTGGTTGTGTGAAGGATGTTACTACATTGGGCTTGGGAACACTTCGTAAAGCTGTTTGCTTTTTATTTTTTACTGACATTTTGCACAGCGATCCAATTTTTCCAGAGTTACGTTGTAAACTTACACAAAGCTGCAGAATTGTGTATCCTTGGCATTTGTTTGCACTCTCTCAGTTTGCTTTAGAGACCTTGTGCAAAAGAGAGCTCCAAGGAACACTGTAGGCAAAGTTTAGAATGAACTCTTACCCTTTCACCAATTCACCTTTTCTTTTTCCCTGAAACACGCAGTACCTTGTGTATGAAGTGCTCTGGGTAGAATGCATGAGTCTCCCAAGAAAAAAAAACTTCTACATCAAGTCGTGTCTGCTTTCTAACTTCATTTGCAGCACAAAGACAACACCACTTGTCGGCAATGTGTGATATAACCGTGTTTCTCTCTGAAAAACATTGTTTACTGAGAGAGAAAATGTTCTGCATGCGTCCTATAGCTGAATTCACACGCTACTTTCAAGAAACACAATTTTCAAGCATTGCTGGTATGTTTGGAGTTGTTTTTCTAAAGTAATTTTAAGATCAATTACTTAAGGTCATAGTCCCCCTGACAAACACATCTTTGATTTCCCATTGGCCCTTTGAGATAACAGGTTTATTTATACTATTGGTTGCTCAGAATGATAATTCACTGCGCTTCAAATGAGGCGGAACATGAGTTAAAGGAACAAAGAAAGGCTGTGTTAAGATGTGCAGAATCTGGTTCTTACAATGTTTTGGTTCTTTGCCTTCAGGTTTGTGAAATATTCAGATATGATTGTTTGCTGTTTTTCTTTGTCATACACTTTGTATAACGATGAACTATCTTAAGGATTTGACATTGGTTTGACAAAAGAAGCAATTTGAATAAGTTACTGTGGGCTCTTGAGAATTATATGTGGCATTTTTCACTATTTTCTTTACATCTGATAGACAGCAGTTAATTAATTAAGTAATTGGGAAAATTAGTATAATCAATATTGAAAAGTCATTAGCTGCAGGCCTTACACAAAGTAAACCTCAAAACTTCATTTCAGAGGATTGTTTTGCTGCAATACTTCTTTGAGGGACTGTTTTTTCAATTTTATGTTGTGACAACACTGATCTATAGATTTAGACAAAAACTAATTGGTAAAAGTTCATCAAAGATCCTGTTGAGGCTTAAAATACCAACTTTGGCTGCCACAGACACAGATGAAGATGTCACAACATCTCGTCAAAAGCACCTGGTTTTGTTGATGCAAACAGGGCTGGAAACGTATGTATCAGTAGCCCCATTCACACTGCCGTTTGGATGCGGGGATCCTGCGCCAATTCTTCACCTCCGCCTCTGTGTGAATATCTCGGAGGCGAGGGGTGAAATTTCACTCCAGCGCTGATACGCCTCTGGAGGTAGCATCAGAGGCGCAGTATTGGCGAACCGAATCAGTGTGAATGGACAAGCTGGCTGCACGTATCGAAGGCGTGTCAATTGGACAGTCTGATGACAACACAGGTCCCTCACTCAACTAAATAAAGAGAAATGTCCCACAAAGCAACGTTACAGGACCAAACAAAAGTAAAGTAGTAACTGTAACTGTCTTTCACAAGTTCTATGAGGAAAAAAATACCGCAGCTGTAGTTGGAGAAGCGTCTGTCCTCCCACCTGTCCTACTGACTCCTTGTCACATTTCTGCCCGAAAAATAGCGTCTGTCACCAGCAAAAAACTTTAACTCACTGAGTGTTTGAGTTCAAAAATACTCACTGTGACAGTCAACCCTTCCAGACCGAGACTTCAATGAACTTTCCCCAAAAGAACAGTCTCCGTCCACACGAGTGACAGAGTCAGAGTCCTGTTTACTGATGGTGATTATGTAATTATGTAATTTAGAGCAAAAAACATAACTTTGCCCCTTCCAGGATGTTTGGTGGGTCAGGATCTCAATCACTACACATTATAACAGCATCCATATGTTTATAAACTGTCCGTGGGTTTAGATTGACTGGAGGACACCAGGGAAACACCTCAAAAACACACCGATGTCATCATCATGAGGTGTAGGTCACGCCTCTTTAGGAGCCGCAGCGCTGGCTTCCTGGGTGAATTACCCGGCGGTTTGTCTTTAAGGTAGAGATGCTTCGCTCTGTATGAATCACCAACAGCGGAGAATTGGCGAACCGCTGCTGCGGCGATAATGCGGCCTCTCTGTGTGAAAGAGGCGAGTGGTTCACTAACTGATGTCACATTATATCAGAACCTTAAAGCCACAATGAAGCACAACACAATGCAGCTTTTTTAAACTTACCATTAAATCCTCTACAGAGCTCATTAAGCCTTATTCAAAGAGGTGAAAACACATTTATTTACAGCTACAGCCTTCGGGTGGAATTAAATGCACCACACAGTGGCCAGTTTCCAGTCCATATTGCCAAGTCCACTAACTATGACCAAATATAATCATACCAACAGGCAAGACCTCACACGAACGTGCACACAAAAGGTCAAGAGCAAATAAAGTGAGAAAAAAATCCTCTGTTGATTACACACCGAGATGAGAACTGTTGAGGGAATTGCAGCAGTATTGTAACAATTATACTGCCCTGTGTCCTTGAAAAATAGCAGAGAGCCCTGTGGCACTATGGGAAAAAAGCATGTTGGAGCATACACACACTCTGATACACATACACACATTTTAACAGCCTTATCGCTCTCATTGTGCTCTCATTTTCTATAACACACATGAGTATATACACAAATTAGAAAAGAACTTCATTTTTTCCTTCTTAATGGTCGACTTGTATGGCTTGTATGATCTTTAGAGTGTAAAGTTATCAACCCTGACCACAGTCACATCAACTCAGTGCAAGAATAAATGTTGGCTGCAAACCACGGTTATATCGAATCTTTGCTTTTATTTATGTTGCAGCTTTCCATTCCTTTACGTTTTTTATTTTATTTTATGTTATGACAATGCTTTGCGCATGATATATATGTTTAAGACAAAAAAAACTACTCGATAAAAGTTGATCAAAAATCCTGTTTAGGCCTAAAATGCCAACTCTGGCTGCCACAAACACAGCTGGATATGTCCCAACTCCTTGTGAAAAGCACCTGGATTTTTTGCTACAAACAGGACTGGAAATGTATGTATCAGTGGTTTGCAGAAACCCTCACTGCCAACATTTTATTCTGGCAACTGGGTTAGTCAATAGGGATGCAAAGTTTTAAGTAATATTTTTAATCGATAGTCAGCTGCCTTAGCGATAAATCATTAATAATATATGAAGTATGTTTAGCATTTTTCCTTTAGTAAACTGTTTTAACCGCTGACACGATCGCTATACTGGCAAATAAAAGATCAGCTTAAGTAAACATGAAGTTACTTTAATTTTAAATGAAATAACACAAAATAATGACTTCATTTTAATTGTAGTGCTTCCGTCTGCTGCTCTTCAGCCACTGGCAGCCCATACTGAGGGAATTAAAGGCTAAAATGTGGTATCAGTTGAATGTCCTTTTGTATTTTTTACATGACAAATTACTTTACAAAAAGTATGAAAATGCGTCCATGTATGTGTGTGTATATATTTATACACATATATATACATACATATAGATATATAAAAGCAAGTTCCTGTTATCTGTTATTGTAAAATACTTTTTACTGTATTAGTGCCTGCCTCTGAGTGTCCACAATTTTATTGGTTCAGTTCTGAATGGCAATTAATCAATTAATTATGAATTAACATCCCTACTATTCACAGATCAGACAATCAAGAACCCTGTGTGAAAATGATCACCTCACAGTTGCATGCAATCATGTTGTAAAAATCACGGCAGTAAAAGATAGATTAAGTAATTTTAGTAGACATTTGTTTGGCAAAAAAGTAAAGGCAAAAGTTCAAAGTCATTAAGTGGTTGCATTGAGTTTAGACCCAAGAACCTTAACTTATTTTTGCCAATTATTTTGTTGTAGATTTTCTCAGACATTTGAAAGCATTCAATAAAAAAATGTTGTGCAGCAATTCTTTTTGTACCACAGTGTACATTTACAAATACTTTAATTAATGCTGCAATCAATTACAAAGCTGTAATGGAAACACAATTTTCAGGGTCACATCTTAAAGCGCAAAACCGATTGTAGAGTTGAATATTTCAATAAATGCAAAAAGGATGCCGTTGTATATAAAGAGAAAAGCTCCACAGACGGACACAGAATTAGAGTTTGAGCAGGTTTGATAAAAACGAGGGATGTTATTTAACTTAACATTGCTAGAAAGCATCAGAAATACCAGTTTCGTTAAATGTATCATTATAATTTTATCAATGCACACAATTAAAAATACATATTAATATCATTTGAGCTGAATTGCCAGGACTTCCACATCAAATGTTGCTTTATTAAAGCCATAACATTGTTATGAGGCAATGAGTTTTGTTTGTAGTTAGCACCTACAGTGAATTACCTCTGACAAACTATTACTGACCTGGGTTTTGTATTTACGACAGTGGTGCTGCACTCAGAAACTTTGGGGGGCACCAAATCATGCAAAATGCCAAATTCTACATATTGTTGCTTTAAAAATAAACACCTGTTACTGTTGACAACGCCAGTTAACTGTTGTGTCTAAGATTTGCGATTTTGGTAATTTGGTGAAGGATGTGATGAACGGTTTCAAATTTCTCTTAAACACAACATTTTTTAAGACAGTAGGCTAGTCGACAAGTCTGAGCATCATGTCGGCACATGTTGGCCTACTGATGGAGATCTTCATTTGATAACTTTTTTTTTTTTTTTATCTTCCCTTAAACTATGCACAGACCCCCTCAGCCTTCACAAGTGATTTGGATTGTTCCAGTCCTCTAACTTAGCCGGCTGGAGCTATATTTTGCTGATATTGGTCAGACTGGCAGCATATTTCCCTTGAGTGTTCAAATGCAATTTTATGTGTGAGCTAGTCGTGGCGAGGCTGTGGAAAACTGATATTCTCGCACTACACAGATGTGTGAACAACAGAAAGCTCACACACACCCACACTTCACAAACATACGAACCGACATGAACACAAACAAACAAATATACAGTGAGTGTGCTGTTCGTCCTTCTCTGATGTATTATTCAAAGTATGGTGCTCCGTGTTTGATGCATGTGTTGTGGTTTAGGGTAAGGGAGCCTATTCTGGCTGACATCCGAAGGTACAAACTGCACCGGAGAAAAAACCTTACAAATCGCCAGACAGATCCGATCCCCATCCTGATAGGGTTGTCATCTGTCAGTACAACCTGTTCCACCTGACTGACATGCAAACACAGTCACTCCACGTTGCCTTGCAGAACAAAAGCATCGACTTCTTAGCATAATCCCAAAACACTGACACGACTGTACACCTCTGTACTCGCGTCCCAATTATCCAGGCCCTCTGTAGAAACACACAATGCCTACAGCATCCTGCGCAACATCCCACGTGGCATCATTAAAGTCAAACAAACCGCCTGAATGTTTTATGTCTCGTTCTCCTCTGCTTCTCCATGTGCTAGGCTCCGTTTCTCTCACTCATGTCGACTGCTTCTTCGACTCGCTCTTATTTTTCCTTTCTCTTACAAATCCATTTTCGCCCTGTCTCACGATTCTCTTGTTGTTAGGTACAACTTTACTTTCTCCATCACACTGTCACGCCGTTGTATATTTTTTTATTATACTTTGTTCACGGTTCATGTGTCTGATAACAGCCTCCTTCAAGGGTTGCTGTCGGCATTTTGATCACAGAAGAGACTCAAGAGTAAGAGAAAAAATTATACTCAATTTCTTAACAAGGCAAATAACTAATTAGTTTTACTCTTTATACTGTGTGTCTATCTGTCTGTCTGTGGGAGTGTCATCAGGACTGGAACAAGCCTTCAGACTTGAGTTGAGGGATTTATCATCGCTCACCTGACAATGGTTTTATGTGCGATAGATGTTTTAGCACGAGCTAATGATGTATGACTATTCACTCAACATAAATCTAGACAATCAGCTCAACAAAGGTCTCGTATTGATGAACTCGAGGCATTTCATTTCAGGTAGGGAAATGCAGCAGCTCCAATACAATTACTTCAAGAGATCTACACCATATAGGCTCCAAGGATTAAGCTTCATTAATAGTACACATTTTTTAAAGATTTTTCTGCATTAAAACCGGCCCAAACATGATGTGCATCAATATTTCAGGACCACCGGCAGCCTATTGATCCGTCTATTTTTGACAGTAAGCGCCGACAATTGGCGCAGCATGAAAGTAAACTGTAACAAAGCCGAAGTTAGAGAAGTCTTGCTTGTATCAATGCTTTGCTCTTGTCAACATCTCATCTATTTTCATTTCAGAATTCATCGAGCGGTTTTAGATTAGGGCCCCTGGGTGGTCTCCAAAACACTTATCACAAAGGGACAAAAGAAGAGGCACTCAATTTTTAAACTGCTTTCAATCTTTTTTTGTGGATAACAGTCAATTGCGGCGAATATTGCTCTCGAGTGTTGTGTAAAATGATACATCGAATCTCTCTCTTGACAGCATAATGATTTGCTGATCTGCAGTTACATAAGATACAACAAAGCATCAGTGCATTGAATAATTAGAACGCTGTGCAACATAGTTGCGTTGTTAGGGAAACAAACTCAGTTTGTAAAATATAACAACTTATATGTGTGTGCCTTTCATAACTTAATTTAAAAAAAGACAGATGACATGTTTCAGCTACTGTTTACACAAGTCATACAACAAGTAGCTCTGACCACACAATCTGATTGGTCAACTTGACATTTAATATGTGCTCAAAACAGCATGGCAGCTCAACTTACTAGTTACCAAAGCCAGAGCAAAATATTCATTGTTATACAATGGGGGCGATTTCTGAAAAAAATCCAGGAGAGGGATGTTTTTTAGGTAATGACCTTCTATCTGGATATTTCTATCAGCTTGTTGATGATTATGAACATGAATTATACAATTTCAGAACTTGAACTTGATGCTGCATTTGCAGGGGCTCTCGAACAGATTTATACAACTCTAAGTGATGTATCGTGGTCCCATGGTTGTTAAGCTGTACTGAGTTCCCTCCCCGGAAAGCTTAACAACCAATCACACCTGGGCTCCCCTAGCCCTAGCAACCCTCATGAAGGCCCTAACAAGTGGCCCTAATGACTCTGAAACTCAGAGCTCACACGTGTCCTTAATGATTCTGTACTCTTCTGATTCTGTTCTGGACACTCCCACGCAGAGTTTAAAAGCCTGCAACTCCCCCCCAGTTAGTTAGAACTGAAGGGGCCTCTTGGATGAGAGGTGAAACGTCTTCAAGAAACTGAAACAAGTCCAGTTGCCTACAATACAGAATTTAGGATTACATGACCTGGATGACTGAGAACCTTCATCAACAAGATTTATGGTGCTGTTTGACTGCTACTAGATTGACCCGCTTATACAGGCGTGTCCCTACCATGTGCACACAAAGTCGAAAAGCAAAAGTCAGAAACTATTCAGCCTTGATGTAAGACGCTCCTGCATTCTCCATCAGCTGTGCTGACCAGCAAGGCGAGGGGCTCTACTAGCTCGATTTATACATTAGAAGTTCAAGGATGTAGAAGCTAAATCTGTCTTTGGGAGAGAAAGAGTCAGCTATACAGTATCTTAGTTATAAAGAGAAAGAGCTAGCTAAGCGTTTTCTCCCTTATATGTTTGGTACATATTCAGTTGGGAAATTCCAACATCTCCAGAAAGTATTAATGTCAGTAGTGCCTCGGTCATGATGGCATCACTGTTCTCAAATGAGGTTAAAGCACACCCTCTCATGTATTATTGCTTAAGTGAGACACAGCAGCCCCTAGATGACAACAATTTTCTTTCACAGTGCTCCTCACACCTGATTACACCTGCATCTGTTCTTCCCCCTGCTTACACTTTTTATTGCTCTTTATCAGCAGTAAGTAAGGCATCAATTTTACAGTAGCAGTAATTAACTCCAATCTTTAAGCAGCTGTAGTTTCACATTCACAGGTTTATACTAACCAAATGATGTTACACATTAGGGAGCTTAAATAAATGTAAATCGAATGTAAAGCTGATCTATTATTAAGAGTGTGACTGTGTCTTAATTCTGTCGTGCCTGGCCCTGGCCTGGCTCTGCGTGTCCCCTGTCCTGTGGCTGTTCTTTACCTGGATCCAAGGCCATCTGTCGTTTTCGGCAGCAGTCCAGGCATTGACCAGGCCCTTCTTGTTGAGGCGGGCAAAGTACGGGTACCATTTCTGCAAGCCGAAGAGAGCACGGTGGGTGGAGGAGGCCGTTATCTGCTGGTTGGAGATTATGCCGCCTTCCATGCCCAGTGGTCCAGAGCATTCTGAGTGAAGGGAAGGAGAAAGGGACACATGAGCTTTCATGTCATTTTTGTAGTCACACTTGCGAAACTCAGTCTACGGGATGCACATAAAAAAATACCACAAAAGACCGCATTTTGTAATGTCAGTGATTTTGTTCTTCACATTTTATCTAATTATCTTCCTCATTTTCGCCACATCAGAGAAGTTATGCTTGTTTATCTCAGCCTCATTGTCATCTACTAAGGCACATCATTAAAAGTGCCACTTTTCCGTAACATGTCTCTGCATCTTTGTCACGGTCTCCTGTTGAGACCCCGTCTCTGAGGTCTTCAAAGATTTGTCCAGCCTTACTCCCATCTTTGTGCCTTACTCCCCACAGCAGGCTCCTCTCTGCCTTTATGCTGTCCACATCCGAGGGGCTAACAGGCTGCCCCCTCATCTCTTCCATCAGTAACAAAGCCCTCAGGCTTCCACCAAAGGAGTTGCAGCCACTTCTGGACAGCATCACCCCTAAAGTCAACAAGCATTCCAACAGCTTTGAACATCCTACGGGCTGCAGCATTAAAGTAGGGAGGTATGACAGCAATGTCTCCAACAAAAGCCCTGTCCTTTCTTCTTAAAGCAGCTTGCTTCCCGTCCTAATCCTAGTTGTTACGTTCAGGCACATCAGGAGAATTTTAATAGACATACCTGTGGTGAAAGTGTCCAATAGAGAATCTATTGTGCTGCAAAACAAATATTTCTTTGTGTTTCCATAAAAAAAAAAAAAAAAAACTACAGAGAAA
>CAEMYA010000002.1:6622973-6633357 GCA_903131615.1 Diplodus sargus | reverse complement strand
AAAAAAAAAAAAAAAAAAAAAAAAAGCTACTGAGAAATCTGATAATCACAGAAACCACGAGAATAGAAACACAGAAGGAACAGATGAAAAAGGGGACATACCTCCATATGGTATGGGGGAATATAACGCATATTGCTACATACCATTTTGTTGCATAAAACTGAAAGTTAAAAAAGTTGCCACACTTCCCCAAACGGGATTGTCTTGATTGCCTCATTTACAGGAAAAACATCTGCTTTTTATCAATACACATCCGTTAGTGAGAATCCACCTGCTCAGTATGGATTGAATTAGGATGGGATATGCATGCATGCTGTACAGTTTGCCTCCAATCATAAGATAACTCAGCCTGTGGAAAGGCATCATAATTGAGGACTCAGGTGTGCCAAGAAAACAACGTGAGCGGTTGAGCTGGGGTTGAATTGCAGCTCTAAACGGCTGTGGCGTACTGCCATCAAATGAGAATCAGATGTGTCTAAATCTCTGAGCCTGAGTAAATTGTTTTAAAGACTCGTCTTACTGAGATTGCAAATGAGATTATCTCTCCGTTGGATATCATTCAAACCTTAAACTGTGATATGAAACTCATTCACTTACAAATAGCCTCAAAATTGGTTTTGTTGTACAATTTGAAGGAAAACAAAGCAGCTGAGAAGTGACACAAGGTCTGTTTGAATTCTGCTAAACAGGCTGTATGCAGAGACCCCCAGCATCTAGCCCACAGTGTCTCTGAAACTTAAACGGCATCACAGCTTGATTGCAGATGTGCTGCCTTAGTTGTGACAGATGCTGAAGTTTGAATTTGTCTTTAAGTCAAAACTGCAGTTGCCATAAAAAAGCATTTTTTGTTTTGACATAACCTAACTCAACATGATATGCAATTATACATTTCTGCAGCTGCCCACTTCTCAACTGCTTTTTCACTGTTTAAGAAAAACTTGGCTTGACAGATATTTCAGTAATTCATAGTCACATCCAAAGAAACCTGGACATCCATGGCAAAATATGTTGAAGTCATGTCCTGGAGAAGAACCACTGACAGTGGCTAAATATAGCCTACCAAGTCTACAGAACATTAATAGGACAGTTGCAGCCTTGGTTCCAATTTTGCCTGGTGACCACTAATGGTATCAGCGGAATATTCCTCCTGCCACCCAAAAATGACTGTCCCCATAGGGCAACTTTACAAAAATCTTCAAAACTGTTGACAGGAGACCTTGAACTGAAAACGAGGTCAGTTATGACTCTTTCTATTATGAATATTTGATCCATAGAAGTTTTGTATTTGCAAAACTTTTCTCGAGCTGAGAAAGGCAAATTTAAAAATGTGAGTGTGAAGTTGTGGGCGGGGCCAGTGGGAGACACCACTGTGCAGATTCAGTGGTCCACATGACTAGGAAGGAAACTTGAAAGCTAGAAAATGTTCTTTGGTCTTTGCTCCAGGTAAGCAATTCTCATTGGACTGAATCGGCACCATCTTTGGGTCTGGTATCAACTTCTGTTATAAATAAACAGTAGGCGTACACGGAGAAACTACCTGAAATAGCAATTTGGGACCTTATTTGTCTGTCACAGTCAAAAGTCCTTGAGGTTGAACATAGAAATGTAGTTCCCACTGACTTTTTTCATTGTGTAACAGGAGCAAACAAACAGACCCTTTACAGTAGCAGGGTGTGCAGGGTTTTAATTTTGTCTTGCCTTGATAATGTATTTTGGTGGTTTAATATCACAAAGGAAAAGAGGTTATCATTGACACTGTATTTAATTTCATTGATGCACAATTGCATCCAGTTTATGATGGATATGTTGTGGGAGGGATTCCTCCCACTCTGTTCTTGGTGTTTATTTCTAATGACAACAGGGAGAAAAAACGATGATGACTAATCAAAGAGAGGACACACATAATTTATTACACTTGTGTTGAACAGTGGTGGCTCTGATTAAAATTTACCCAACTCATTTGATTTCTCCCATCAACGTGTCTCTGGTCACAGATAATTAAATTAAATAGCCTAAAAACCACAAGTGTGGGGAAAGCTGAGGGAATTTGGATGTATCCCAAAAGAATAAGGGCACATCATAGGCATTCAGTTCAGCCAGAGGCGCTGCTCGCTCACGCCGGCTGAACTGTAAGTGTCCATGTAAACCTGCCTTCGGGGGAAGCCTGGAGCTATGGTCACCGTAAGGCTCTCATGCCGTCTTCAACTTCAATTTAAGCAAAACACCTGAGCATTTCTAACAACCAGCACTGACAAATACAGAGACACAGTACACACACACACACGCACACACACACACATTCCAGCAGACAATGAAACTGGCAGCGCCGAGAGCTGTGAGAAGACTTTCACCACAATATAAAGCCAAGAGTCAAAGAAGAATGGAACAATGAAAACAACCCCTGTACGACTTCTCCAGCTGCTAAAACAGCGGGGTTCTAGGCAACAGGGAGCTGGGGAGACAGTGAGTAATGTCTGAGGACAGTCCAGGGGGATCGAGTGGAGGCTGGGAGAGAGCGTAGAGTATATCTGGATGTCTGTTTGTGTGTGTGTGTGTGTGTGTGTGTGTGTGTGTGTGTGTGTGTGTGTGTGTGTGTGTGTGTGTGTGTGTGTGTGTGTGTATATGTGTATTGCAAGAGATGTGTTTATGTATTGCACTATGGTAAATTACTCTTGCTTCACTAGTTCTTCCTTATGTGTGAGTCATCGCCTCCAGACTGATGAGAGGGTGGTGTAGGTGGATGTGGTAGCCGACTGCTGAAGCTATCAGAAGCTCCTGATTTTCTGATGGATGAACTTCAAGTCTTAGAAAGGATAAAAGATAAACAGCATCCATTTTGAGACACGGTAATCCAATTTAGACGCATGGCGCAGAGGGACGGAGGGCCTTTTCTTATCAGATCATAGTCTGGGACTTTCTGAAGTGACCTCTGTTTGCAGTAATCCAAGTCACATTTGCATTTCAGATTTCTATACCTAATCAATGGACATCTGTATATTGTAATGTCTCTCTCTCTTTAACACTGAGTGAAACAAAGTGCTGTTCTGCCCTAAAGAAGGAGGTCATATGTCAACAAACTATCTCCAAATTTGAATTATATTATCATGCCCAACAGGCTTTGGGCAAGAGAGCATTTGATTACAATTGATTACTCCTGTTACATCATTTTTAGCTATAACTATGAACATAACCAAGCAATATACATATATTTCAAAAACTTTGGGCATGTTCACAGGCGGAGCGATCAATTCCACCCAAATCTGAAGGGACGAAAACTTGTATTTGGTTGTTGTAGAAAGTTGAACAAGTGCCTCTCTGAAATGCCACGATGCATTGAATATGTTTAAGAAAAAACACAGTAATGGGTCAAAGCTCTCCCTCTCTCTCTTCTTCTTCTGTCCTTCTCCTTCCATGTGCGTGTGTGTATGTGCTGTGCCTGCCAGTTCTGTGTTCTTTAGCCACTTGTCCACACTGGAGAGGAAGTCCTGTGGCTCATATCCTACCTCTCTGATCGAGTTGCTTAACATCCTCCTGGATCCATACACTTCACTTATGTTTGACAATCTACATCATACATTATATATGTAATTAATATGTATGTTTTGTATGTATATTAGCAATGCATGTACATAAATGTATAGAAATGACCGTATATATGTTTTATATTTATGGAGCGTGGACGTAGGACAAACATTTATTTCATTATGCAACTCTGTGTTGTATAATGACCTTGAAACCTGATAAATGATATTAACTTGACTACTTGAGCACATCAGTGCTTCAAGCTAAATGCGAATGTAAAGATGCTAACTTACTCAAAATAAATTTGGTAACACTGTAATGCTAAACAGATGTACAGACCATTTAGGTTAGGGGTATTAGCATGCTTATATATGCTACTTAGCAACAAGCATACAAGTCTGACCACAGATATAGATGCTGAGATTGTCACAATGCATGTGAAAACTTGGACATGCTCGTGGCGTTAGAGGGAATGTCGGGTTAATCATCAATGTCTTTAGGATTCATCCCCCGGGAACCATGACTGCCTGTACAAGATTTCCAATCAATCTATCAAGTAGTCGATGAGAGATTTCAGTCGGGGCTAAAGTGAAATACAGACAGACCAGCAAGGCACATGCTATGGAACCAAGAGGGCAACATATCACTAAATTGCCTTTTATGAATAATCTCAAGACCAGAATTTGCCTTGTGCAATTATGCATCCTTAAGCAGCAGTTTAATGAGTGGTAAGTTCAGGTAACAGTTACATCTTCTGACAAATGTATAGAATGTGTAAAGCGCAAAGCAATAATAACATTTCCACTTGTTACAGATCCTATGGATTTACACGTTATTCTGACACAAAACACCAAATGGCCCATCAGCCTTGATTTAACTTATACAAGTGAAATGAAATCTTTTTTTTCCTCATTACGATCTAATGTTAGGGCTGAGTTGCAATGTTGCATCAACATAGTATCATATTTGTCTCGTTGTTGTACCTCTCGGGTAGCCCTCTTGTAAGGTATTCTATGAGAATGTTGTGGCAAGACACTGTTACAAAGTCGCGGTCCCTCTCACCTTGCGTCAATGATGGGCCACTCTTAACGAGCTGCCTGCCAGTCGTCCGTCAGAGCGGCAGAGCCAGCCAGCCCCTGGGCCTTGGCCTGCTGGCCCCTGAGCATACATCAGCCCTGCGACAGCACACATCACTAACACCACCACTACCGTGATGTGACAGCTGAATCCATCTCCCACAAGCCCTACCTACAGCCTAAACAAATTAGAGCCCCACTGAAATTAATGCCAGCACACCAATACTAATGAGCATGCGGCAGAGAGAGGGGATGAGGAAAAGAATAATAAACACACAAAACAGACGTCAGCCATACACTGGAGGTTCCACAGTTGACAAATGAGACTCAAAGAAACGCACCTGCATGTATTATATGTGGGTGTATCGGTTTGTCAGCATATGTGCAGGTGCTTTTCACAGTGCGCAAGAGAGCAAAACATACTTCAATACAACATATGACTTTTCTACAATTGAATACATGCATAGAAATATGAAAATACGTGCATGTGTTTACACAAATTATACACACACACACACCGCTTTAACAGTATCCGTGATGCTGAACAAGATGATCAATTAATTTTGGGGGAGTGGCTGTGGCTCAGGGGTAGACCCAGCGACTCATTATATGAAGGTCCCTGGTTTGATTCCCCTGGTCTGCATGTCAAAGTGTTCTTGGGCAAGATACTGAACCCCAAACTGCTCCTGATGTAATGGTCGGCACCTTGCATGGCAGCCACCGCCATATATATTAGTAAACCAGTTGTCCATAATTTGGCTGCCTGAAGGACAACCAAAGATTCATCACAGAAAATGAATTGCAGATATGCATACATATGTATATGTTCATATATAAATATTAATATTTATTTTAGAATCACCATATCAAAATGTTGAGAAAGGAGTTATGACACAGCTAAGACGGGCGGCCGAAGCTCATAGTTTTTTATTGCCATAGTAACAAAACGCTTTTTCTGGCTCAAGGGAAATCTGGATAAGTAGTCAGATACTTCTGACTGCACAGTTAATAGAGCTTAAAGAAATGTGATTCAGCCCTCAACATTGTCCAAGATGAGAAACAAACCCTGACAGAAGTGATATCAGCTGTGGTTTATGGCTCTTCGTGGACAAGGCAAGGCCATATCTGCAGGTGCATGGAGGAGTGTAAAATAATAAAAAAAGTAAATACAAGGAAAAATGATACCAACAAGACATTGAAAGTATTTTAAATGTAAGCAACATCTTGAAATCTTTGGCTAATTTACATCAAGAGCTTTGAGTTTATTAGAGTGTATTTGACACAGGGCTTCTGGGTTTATTTGATTTTAGAGGGTGAAAGTAAACTTTGTATACTTTGATCGATTAAGCTTCTGCTTAAGGCAGATGGTTCTACAATCATCTTAGCTTCAAGTTGCTTCTGGAAAAGGAGTCAAACAGTCATCAGCTCTCATCATTATTGGATCTTTAACCTATTTAACCTATATTAGTGTCTGATTGTGAATGCCTCGGGACAATTATAGCAGTAACAATCCCACATTTGCTTCAGCAGAAAGGCTTAGGCAGCTTGCACCGAGTGCTATCTAGTTGTATTTTGTGTCCTCTTGTATATTTTACAGCGATTCATGTTGGCAGTGGGTAGATATGATTCTTTCTCCTCACGTTCCATCGGATCATCGGAATCAATATTGATGGCACTGTAATTATTTCAGCAAATCACTGGACAGGCTGGCAGTGGCCAAAAGCTCCCTGCTGCCTGTGTGTATGGTATTCTCACAGTGATTTCGAGAAATGTACTGTACAGCTGCTCAATCTGCAACAGACGATGCCTGTGCAGGACTTGCCCACACACATCGTGGGTGTAAGGAACGCATCAGGGTAGGCAACGAGTCCTTGCATAGAAGTACATTCCGGGCGTTTCTCTTTTTTCTAGGTATAGGGTATTCATCAGGGCACCCCACTGACTGTACTTCTGTACTGTATCATAAGGCTGCAGCACATTCAACCAATGGTGCATCTCAACAGCAAAGTCAGATTTGGATTCTTATCATAAAGTGGCCTTCTACCACCTATAAGACAATAGGATCATTTTACTCATCACAAGGAGTAAAACTCAGCTTGTGAGAAAAAACGTGGTAACAGTCAAATAACTATTAACATTAATGAACTAGAAATTTACCATTTATCAATGGTGGTTATTTTAAAGAGTTAACAATATCGTTCATATAATTCATTTCCAGAAATGCAGCTATGGGTTTGGAAATATTGATGGTCATGGATATTGATGGGCAACAACTACAATTTTCTCATTTGACCTTTTGGTAATATTGCCTTAACAACATTCTGTATGAAATTGCCCTGTCAGATAAGCACCAGTTTGGTGAGAAAAGTTACGGTGCTTATCTTTAGCTCGATGGTTGTTACCAGCTATAATGTGTTTTCACCCTTGGGGGAAATGCATACAAAAGTGCTAAAATTCCTACACGGTTCATCTTCTGTGGATGTAAACACCATCAAATTAAAGCTGAGAATCAGCATTTTCTCTGCATGGCCATTGTTTTTTTTCAAATCGAATGTGTTGAAGCACAGAGCCAGAAACAAACCATCCTAATATTCAACAACTGTGCTGCAATGTTGAAAAAAAAAATGAAGCTGAATTAATGGTTGTATAATATGCTGTACAAATATTGAATTTAAATGGGAAAATGGAAATAAGCGTCATTAAACAAATAATGGCGCTTGGCATATGTTCAATCAGTAAGGCTTAATCTTTCTCCTGGAGTTTTTCACTCCCTACACCAACCAGATCAGTCAAGCACTGCCTCTTTACCCCTCTCAATCGTTCAAATATTTCAATTTGCCTTCTGTCATTCAGCTCATTAAAACAACTAGAGCGACTTGCGAAATTTCTCCCATTCTGTAGGAGACTTTCTCAGAATGCCAGTGTGCTGCTGAACAACTGTGCTGCACCTACAGTAAGATGGAAAATCTGATGAATTAATTTGTGAGCAGTGTGGGGTTAGCTCAGGGCTCCGAGTCCACTGATACAGTAATCCTAATATGTTCCTAGACTGAGCAGACAAAATCCCCACAATAGCATAATAAACACACGAGGCCCCTTTGAGCTCTCCAGCGTTAGCAAAGGAGAAAAAGCACTTCTGATAACACAAAGCTCTCTCTCTCATTCTAAACAGCCACTGGGCAGCAAAAAATGAAAAGAGGGCTTGTGAGCCCAAAGTTGCCGTGACTTCACAGCATTCAAATGTTTCATTTTTTATTATTATTGCTGTTATGTCCTAAGGGTTATTGTATTTGTCTGAACATGCCTTTGTTTTGTTGTTCAAGCTTTGTATTAACCTCATAAAGAGGAATTTGAATTAATTTGTACGATGAAAATTGAAATACATGCGCTGTGTGAACATTTGCCCATCTTTTGTTGCTCCGATCCCATATTGAAGTTGTGGGACTTCAGGATGTATTTGTTGTGCAGTTTGGTTTGACTGTAGGTTGAGAAGTAATGCACTTGACACAACTTAATAACTAACATAGCTACATGTTAGTGAGTTAAAATAACTCATCCTTGACTTTTGGTTTCACACTGGACACAAGCAGTGGCGTCCTGGGTGGAGGTTCCATGTTTTTCTTAACACCGTCCTCGTCCTCCTCCCTGTGTGTCATATCCCATATGCATTTCAAGATTTGTATAGGCAGATGTGTTTATTACAACTCCAGACTTCTCCAGGGACAGAACAAATGGGCTGGGATCAACACGTATCAGCTAACAATTTCAAACTCTGGATGAGATACTATTGAATACTGGATCTTGCTGTGAACCAGATAACAACAACGGAGAAAATCAATTTAAGACCATGGGCAAAAAGATAATCAAGCATCTGAGTATATGTTGTAACTTCCTGAGTCCTGAAGCGTGTCCGGTTGATGTTCAAAGATTTCTGTGGGAGCAGTTTTGCTTTTGTGTTTGTTCGTGTAATTTATGTGTCTATTGTAGCTGTCATTACACCTGTCCAGAAACTGCGGTTAAACAGAAGCCAGGATGGCTAAACTGGCTCACTTACAGAAATGCTGTTAATGTGAAATGTCCCATTATATCTAAATGGCATAAATGTATAAATATAACTCAATCAATTATGGGCTACATGTAAACCATCAACCAATTAATGATAACAACAGCAAAACAAACACAAAAAAAAAAAACTGAAAAAAATCTCCTTAAGATTTAACAACCTATATAACTTCTGAAGAATTTTCATCAAAGGTCAGCGCACTATTCACTGTAGTGTGGTTGGATGATGTTTATGGGAATTACCAGCAAACTGTCTTCGGTCAATCAGTTTGCTTGGCTCGTATATACTACCTGAATATTGCTCAGTTACCTGCTGCATCAGGCGTGCTGTATGAATAGATAGTTGTAATAAAAACAACAAAAAACAAACATTGAAAAAGGAACATGAGCACTTACTGGATTGACAGTTCCTCCCCATGTACTCCCCTGGGCATTCGCAGGAATAGTTGGCAACCAGATCTGTGCAGATGCCCCCATTCTTGCACGGCTCCCTTTCGCACTCGTTAATATCTGGAAGAGCCACGAAACAAACAAAAAAAAGATTAATTTATTTGAAACAGACATGTAGGCAATTAAAAAGACCTCATCCTCATTAGAATGCATTGGTAGGCAGTATATATTGAATTTTCTCCCAGTGTTACTTGATTGTGTCTGCCATAGAAGCTCTCACAAAGACACCGGTTTCTTGAAACTAATAAATCACCTAGCTCCTCGGGAGACCATTAATGCCAGAACACAGGCCCCAGCTTTTAGATGTTAAGAACAATTAACCTAGTGTGCTTTCTTTGTAAGTGAAATCATTATCATACATTGCAGTGTAATTTTCAATGTGAGTGCTCTGCAAACCAAGATTGCACAATTCTGCAAAGCAATACAAAGGCCAATATTTATAGCTGTTACAATTACCATTTTCCCACTGTTCATTTACACTATTCTTGTGAAACAGACGGTCACGTTCAATGATTGTTCTGTTGAAGTTCTGCAGCAGAGAAGACTTGCTTGTGCTCCACTGCAGACATGAGCAAGTCTTAACCAGCCAGCATTAGATTTTTAGCACATTGCACAAATTGAATGAACCGCACCTGGACTCATTTACATCTGCGAGTGTGAGTAAATAACTATGCTAAAGTGAGAGCAATCACCTAAAAATCTGGCACATACTTCAGCGGTGGGCTTGGTAAATATCCTCAGGTTCCTGATTTTTTTAAGCAACACAGAAACATAGAAGAGCAGACTGTCTGTCACCATATCATCAAGTCGCTCTCTGAAACAGCACCACTCTGATCGATTTATCTAACCAATAACGGAAGGTGACAGATCCATAATGCCACCCATCACACCTGTTTGAACTTTATTGGCACAGTTAACGGAAGGAGGATTACAGAGATAGTTTGGGAGGGAGAGAAGAAAAAAGGGGGCAACTTTGGACAATTTTGAATACATTTCTAATGATCTCCAAACTTGCCTATGGCTGCTACAAGACTTTTGAATCCTAAAATCCTAAAAAAAAAAATCACACTGCGAGTGGTCTGCGACTCATAGGTACATTTTGGTTTCATGAATATGTAACCAGGCTTGAGATTAGGAAAAGCTTAAGAAAGTGAAACATGATTAAAGTAAGTCTGTCACGGTGCCTCATCTCTCTGAGATTTTATCTGTAATATCTTTAATAGTCACTTGGGCACATTTGTAATATCTCGAAATGTATCTTTTTTTTTTTTCCC
>CAEMYA010000002.1:6611339-6622960 GCA_903131615.1 Diplodus sargus | reverse complement strand
AAATGCCTTATGCTCTGGAGAAATATAGTCATGGTCTTCACACGCAATGGCCACTGAGGTAATGTGACTGGAAGCGGTAGCGTCTTTAATCTGCGGAGGTGCAGGAAACTTAATAAATAAATCCATAAGAAAGAGAGAGAATGTGAGAGAGGGATGAGAAATGTTTTGCGATTCAACCCAAAAATCTGTAAAGGCCCTGTGAGACAACTATATTTGGGTGAAAAGACGTTTGATGGAATTGAGCCGTAAAATCTTTCCCAAAAGATGATAAAAAGGCTTTACAGGTTGAACCTGAGACACACCATCTATGTTGTTTTTCATCTACATTGTATGCATGAGACGATATTGGTGTGTCTGCGTGGTCGTATGGAATTCATATGGAATAGACGTATAAAATAGCATCTAGTGCCGTGTTTTCATTTCATTTATTTCACCATATGAACACACAGCAGGCACACGCAAGACAAGGCCTGCTGTGTCTTGTAATGAGGCGGCTACATCCTGCTTTCCTGCAGTTGAAGATGGAGATGCCATGGCATTTAAATGAAATACAGTGGGTGGTATGTCAAATATACGGCAAATAAAATAAACAGCACAATACCTATCCTACCAATGTGATGTGACTTCATTTGACTAGTTAAGCGCAAACATTTTTCTTAGGAAGTTTGAAGGAAACACTCGCCAGCGTGGCGTGATGTGGCTTATGACTGAATCAACACACAATTACGCTGGACACAAAGTGGGTTGGTCAAATGCAAAATGCAGTCTCCACTTAAATATAAATTGCACCAGAGAGTGTGACAGATGCATTCATATTGCATTTATTATAAGGCTGTTCCCTTATTTTTTAATTTTTGCCATTGCACAGATGTTTTGTCATTGTCTGTATGTTTTTCAGCGTCTGCTTCCCAAGACATCAAAGCCATTTCATAAATCCATTAAAGCCTCCATGCCTAGTTGGTTCACGGCTCCCATGTCACCAAAATTACATCATGGTTGGATCTACACCGTCTGCAGAACACCGGGGACAATTGTTCATCCTACATGATTTGCATTATGTAGACTTGTATGAAATAACTGGCGAGATGCACTGTAAACATGACATGGACTGGGGCTTAAAACCAATGCTTTAAGGAGACACAATTGATTGAATGATATTACCAAAACAATAACAACCTAATTTACATATTCAATATGAAAGCAGCTTTGGAGGTTTGTCCAAAGTGAAATTTGGTGGAAAAATGTCATCATGTTCTCACTACCAACTCCTCAAATATGGCTACGAAGCTCGACCTACTCCTCTCGCATACCTTTTGCACATGAAGGGCTTTGCAGTCAAGCTGGCATTATACATAATATCCATGTCTGGTTAACCTTTCAAAATAAAGCTTACTGACAAACACTTTGCTTACTTTTGGACTGTTGTTAATGTTGTGAAACAAGAAGTTTGGTTTAGTTTTAGCCTCCAAACTTGGTTAGGTTTAGGAAAAGATCACACTTAAGGGGGTGGGTTAAATTAACTTCATTCAATCTGGTAAAGAAAGTGATGCCACTTCACGTAAGATCAGAACTTCACTACTGTAACATAAATAAGTTGTCATTTACGTATAGGCATATATTATATTATTTTCATATAAATTGAAAACAAACTTCTCTTGACTCTGGGTTACAAACAGGACAAAAACCCTGGCAGAGGGAATGACCAGACCATCCCAACCATCACCTGACTCCTGTCTTTTCTTGCTCTCTCAAACTTAGAGGCATAGGGCCACTGACCAGTTTGCTTTATTTGATGCACAGGGAATGAGAACGGGCTGATCATGAATGTTCAGGGTCAGGTATTTGATCTAAATCCTACCTTTCAGGTGTATCGAAGAGATCCAATTTCTGAAAGATTCAAGATCTGGCATCAGTGAGGTGGGTTTGAGTGTTTTTGGGAGTGCTGCAAAATTTTAACTGCTTTGCCGTAATCAGAAGAATACAATACTTGGTTGTTATTGTACTTCTTGATATTTAATACCGGAACCCTTTCATATTTTTGAATGTGATTCAGAAACAACATGCTTTAAGCCAGTTTCCTCATGTCTCCCTGTCCTTCTTTCTTACGCTCCCCGCCTCGACTGCAACTGTGCTTTGATAAGCCATAGTACAGGACAATCTGATATGATTACAAATCCAAGCACAGCCAGAGGGACTTATACAAAGTACTAACTGTGCTACTTACAACACATTATTAGCTAAGCGATGAACAAACAGGCACTTGTCAGAAGGAAACGTCTTGATTATGAGAGGTTACTGCAATCAAGGGGGATTATGATTTAATTACAATAATAACCCAGGTGGAGGGGCGCGACGATCCTGTTAGGAACTGTTAACCTGAAAAATGCCATCTAGAGTCAGAGGAGAGATGAACAATGGCCAATCCTCATTAAACAATTCAGCTTTTCAGTTTTTTTTAATGGCTCTAATCCTCGAGAACCACTTACTGTGAGCACTGACAACAACAATAAAAAACTAATACAGTTATTAATCAAGGCTACAGCATGGCCATATGAAACATCACTCATGCATTTCACTGCAGAGTAATTTGTACAGGGAATATTTGGTGTTTACTAATTGCTTTGGTGGAACACTCCAACGGAAATGTGATTTTAAAGTCACTTGTAAACATTTAGAGATGGATTCAGCGCATCAGCTTAATGCATATCCATCTGTGACTAGCAGCATTAATATGAATATCTTTACATTAATGGCGCAAATGTTGCATTAGATCTTAACTGAGCAAGGTCTCGGGTATAATATAAGGAAACAGAACAGAATATACACTGTAAAAAATGTTTTTGTTGTGAAAATGTCAATAATGTTACAATATATCTGTCAATTCATAAACAAATGTATGCTAATTTATATAACAATAATTTACTGTTAACTAAATAGTATTGCAGTATTACGATACATTTGTTCAAGTATTTTTAGTTGGAAAAAAGGGAATATCGTGGTTATTCACAGTTATGCAGTTTTCATGGTATTTTACATTAGGCTTGTAAATTCATAGGTTATTTTTGTAATTTGTGTACATTTAAAAAAACAGGAAAACATTAACAAGAAAAAAAATATATAAAATGACAGAGTGACCAAGGGGCTAAAAAAAAGAAACAGGAACATCCCTCCATCCATCCTTAAGTGTCACAGGGGGGCTGGAGCCGATCCCAGCTGACATTTGGCGAGAGGCTGCCTACACCCTTGACACGTCGACAATCAATCGCAGGGCAGGAATGTAAAGCAGCACAACAACAATCCTCACCTCATCCTGCACACAACCCAATCCCACAGTTATTTCACCACTGTAAGCACGCCACTTAGATAAGTGATGCAGTCGTTACCCTTTGAGTTCATATCCTGCTTTGTTGCCACCAGTACTGGAGGTTCAAATAGAGAGGTGAGCCAAATGGGCGAGCCCGTCGTAAAGCCTGGAGCGCAACATACCACAGAGAGAGAGGGAGAGAGAGAGAGAGAGAGAGAGGGAAACACAGCTAGCCCTTCTTACAATTTGCTTCCCTTTTATAAGAGGCCATCAGCCCCTGGGAGATCAGCTCGGAGAAAGTGAGACTTAAAAGCAGTGTATTGCCAGCAAATCAGGTGGGAGAAAAGGGATTACTTTGGGGAATGCAGTTAATCCACCTGATAAAAAAAAAACTACAGGAGAGAGGTGAGGGGAGGCATGGAGAGGTTGGGGGAGGCAAAAGCTGTGAAAGGGAGAGAGTGAAGGGTGAGAGAAATGTACAGAGGGATAAGGTGTGATGGCCCGGTGGTCAGGTAAATATACTCAATAAAGGCATGCATCCAAGGATTTTTCCTCACTGAAAATACACTTAAAGTTAAATATGACATCAAAGCCTATATATGGTGAAGAAACATTTTGCGTCTGTCTGTGTTTTTATAGTAGCGGTGCAGTCTTGGTAATAATAGTTTAACAAGCCAGTTTGAGCAAAGGATTCTACAGTGCATGTAGCAGGCATACAATTGAATACAGTATAACAGACTGGTTTTCCAATTATACTACTTAAGTGATGCATAAATGTGCACTTTTTGTTGAAACCGTGCCAGGATGACGCTGCATCAACAGAGAGCGTATTAAGTGGCATTAAATTGGACTGTGATAATTTGCAAAGTATTCATGTTCTGTTGTCCAGTTGTCACACATAACAGCTCTTCCTCTTTTTCTTTACAAATGAATATTGTATTTTACTCCGGGGTTGGCGATCTGGACAAAAAAAAAATATATATATACCAGAATTGATTGGATTGCAAAGCCAGACTTGAATTGATCCATTTGCACCTTTAAAACACAGTGTTGCATTAGAGATAGTTGTTTTTTGGCACAGGCTCCTCCATCCTCCATTCTCCCAGTCACAACTTACATTTGCTTTATTTATGATGCGTCACCTGGGGAAGAGTGACATCACTCTATTGATTTGTTCACATAGCGAATATGTGCTAGTCAATGAGGTTATGTGACATCTGGAAACTGAAGTAAGAGGACATTAAAAACCGCAACCTCTGACAAGTGAAAACAATTGACAACTGACCATTATCTAAACCCCCAACCCCTAATTGTACTTTAAAAAAGTATATACATCAAATGGTTGTACTTGAGACATGATGAATGAAATAGTTAATACCATAGACACTGTGTTACCATATTTCCTAATCCTTGAACACAGACAGACACAGCTTCCTGCTCCTAAACTAAAAGACGCTGAACCATAACATATATCAGCCTGTCACCGTGCCCTCATCGGTTCACTGGAACGTCTCGCTTTCTGGCTCTGCTCCTCTACCGCTCCCTGAAAAAAAGTGTCTCAGTCGGACAATAATGAGAACAATGAATAGTGCTGCGTGTCGGGAACTAACACTTGCTGCGAGCGCCAAATTGGAGACAGTGTGCCCAGGGAGGAGGAACGGACCTGCATTTGGAGTGGTCATCCATGCCCTCTACACCGGGCTGCACTGACCTCTGCAGCCGCCGCACCTGCTACCAGCGCACAATAACACAGCCCGATGAATCTGCTTTCCAGTTCATTCAACAGAAAGGGTGTTGTGTCAAATTTTGCACGAAGCAGAGTTATTGAAGACGTAAATGTGCCATAAAGAAGAAGGGGAAAAAACCATGAAATTCCATCAAGTGTACTAAACCTTTTGTGCTCGTCTGTGCGGAAATAATTGCGCGGTAATTGGCGTTGGGAGACACTTCAGATAAGAGGCTGAGAAAAATGAAAAAAATAAATTTATATATTTATTATAAAGAGCAAATAATTTTGCACTCGAGACATAATGTCACTGTGACTTACAGAGAGTGTCGTCTTGAACGTGGTGAGGACAGCGCCATTTAGCATCTAAACTGAGTGTGTTGATAGTTAGGGCTACATTTTTACCTTCATTCAAAATGCTAGAGCTGACTAGTTGACGGTCAAATGTAGCCTGCAGAATTATGTTTGCAGGCACACTTTTTCCATGTGGACGTTTGTTTGCGAGGTTATTCCACAAGCCAGGGTCAAAGACAACACGTGCGCTTGCAGAGAAAGAGACATTACAGTTAGGAAGCTAATGTTTAGTGCCATTCACAACTCATGTTTCTTGTTTTGTCTGTCAGAGACGATCACAAAATTCATTATGCAAATTCAGTAAACAAACAATAAGAAACACTACATTTTGACTGGCTATATGCATGTTTCCCATCCATGGCTGTGTTCTGCAGTAGAAGATGGGTGCAATTAAATTTACAGAGTTGTTTATATCAAATTAAGTATTAAGATTTCAGTCAGACATATTTATGTCTGCAGCAGTATCAGAAAGCTCGAAAACTTGCCCCAAACAACACAAATCACAAAAATAATTGAAATAAATGCCTGCTAATAGCTTGTAATCCTCTCACACTTGTTAAACCCCCAAACTCAATTAGCAGAATGAAAGGTAGTGTCCCAGCAGTATTGCCCAAACATCTCACCCACTTTCTTCATTAAATTACAGTCAGATGTCGG
Organism: Diplodus sargus; assembly: GCA_903131615.1. Lineage (NCBI taxonomy): Eukaryota > Metazoa > Chordata > Actinopteri > Spariformes > Sparidae > Diplodus > Diplodus sargus. The sequence goes on along the minus strand of CAEMYA010000002.1, from coordinate 6,616,919 downwards.
GTGAATCCGAGTAAATCTTTTTTTTTCCCTCTCTGCCAAGATACTGTGAGCCACACAACTGGAGGTTAGTCAAGACTATGCTTTCATGTGGAGATGTCTCATCGTGTTACATCTGTGCATCTGGACTCAGTTTAGTCCTCATGCGCGTCTATCTCCTGGGAAGTCTCATCTTATCTGTTTTTATGAGCTAGCGGACCGGCAAATGTTTGGTGAGTGAGCGGATTCTCTTGACCCCTCTATCGAGACAAGAGGCTGTGGTTCGACCTCTATGGTCTCTAATGGACAGGGATGAAGTGGACAACCGGTTGTTTATGCCTGCCAGGTAATTAACCCCCGACCTTGAACACTCGTACTTCCTTGGAAGTAATCATGCTATTTTTTGCTAAGGGTTAAGGTTTTCCCATGCGACAGGCTACTGCTGATGCTGATGGTTGTTCTGTATATGCTGTTTTTGGTAATTACAATAATATGGTGCAAATATACAGCACTTTCAAAGCAATAAAATCAGACTGATAAAACTAACCTAATAATATTTATGAATAAAATAGCCAACAAAGACGGGGACAGCAATGATAATAATAGAAGATTTGGGGGAAAATTTCGAGGCTATATTTCAATACACAATATATATCTCATTATTTTGAAATCTCCCCATTAACACTTACTGTAATAAATGCTATTGATTATAGGTAAGTTCACAAAAATATTAACAGTGACATTATTTGGATTGAATAATAATTTGCAGAGTTCAGTAGTTCAGTACATTACATCACTTCACTGTTAATACAGCCTTTAAAACCGGTGAAAGACAACACTCATGCCCTGTCACGATATCTCTACAGAATCTAAAAGGATGTACTGTTTCATATCACAATAATGATACATATCGTATATATTGCTCAGCCCCAGGTAGGGTTTTGAAATATTATATAAAAAAAACTGTGTTGAAAAAACGATTGCTATCCATCAGCACGAAGAATGAATTCACCAGGGGAAATGAACGAAAAAACACAGTCAATGATTTACATTTCTTGAATGCAAGTCTGAGTAGGAGGTATCGTTAGCTTATCTGTGAAAGAGCACTTTATTATGAGAACAAAAATGTATGAGCATTTCATATCAGAGGATAAACATCACAGATATATTTACATGGGGTTCGCCTCATGGACATAAAATATAACACTGGCTTCGGGCTCATATATAACATACAGACTCAACACACGGTTTCATTCAGCCACCACCCAGACACATCTGAAGGAGGAGAACAGGACATACTTTGAAAAGGTATGTAACTAAAACAACATGAAAACAGCACAGCATTCTACGCTGTTGACAGTACTGTGTTAACACCATGGAAACAACACACACATGTGTTCGGCCAATCGTAGAGTTCCAGTACTGATAAGAGAAGCATATCTTGTTCTTTCCTGTCTCCCATTCCCACTGTGATTAACGTACTCATCAATCCTATGATGCAATTTGTTTTTCTGTGAATATAACTCCCTCCTCCCACCATTTTTTTTGTCAGTTTCGATGTAACACAGCACCCGCTTGAAGGAGGTGGAGATGAAAGAGCCACATGCTCATGTCTCAGTGGGAAAGACTGGACACCTCAGGAGGCTCTATGTTCACAATGAGGGATTTGTTACATGTAAAAGTCACACACGCAATACGTTTTCATCACATGTCAACTCGCCTGCTTCTAATATATGCTCTCAGAAAATAAATACTCACGGTAGATGCAATATATTTGCATGCACACATACAGGCATTGTATGTACAGTAGCTATGCTGAATTGATTTTTGCTTGCCTGTGGGAACTCCAGTATGGATAGTTCCCTAACAAGTGCTGACACCTCTTCAGAGCTCCATCTTCCTGTATGGGCCATCGGCCTTGGGATGCTGCATTTGACAGGTCCTGGTGCAGTGAAATGTGTCTACACTACACTAAGGCCAAGACAAGCCCTGTCTCCCCAAGTTGAGTCAGAGATAGAAGACGGAACATGGAAGTGCCTGTCTCCACTGTCAATCTATCCTGTCAATCTATCCTCGCCTCCCCCATGCCACTGAAGTGACAATCACCACATAAAACGGGACTCCTATCCAGGGCCTGATGAAGTCACACATGCAGTTGAAAGACATCTAAAGTCACATCACCCGATGCGTCCATGAACTGTGTTTTCGCTCTGAGACATCTCAGTCTTCGTCATGCGCATCTTGGTCTAGCATAGGTATTGACTTTATTGATCTCCCATTCAGGAATTTTTTAAAATCTCGTCTTATGTGAAGGCTAGTTTTCACCGCGGTACGCACTGCATGTTCCAAGGGGATACGATGACGCATGAGGTTGTGAATTTAGGATTAAGAACGGTGAATTCCAAGGACTTGCTTTTTTGAAGTGGGATTAGCCCACTGAGAAGTTATTCACGGCAGCACTCCAGAAGCCCTTGAAAAGGTATCTTAGGATGCACTGCGGAGAGGTTCTGAGCAGCAAAACACTCATCATTTCCAAGACATGCAGACCAGGGGGTGGGGGGTGGGGGCTTCTCTGAAACTGGGGTGTGCATAATGTGAAGAGCCCTCAGCTCAGCGACAGAATGACACTCGGAGGAAAAGCCTTAAGTGTCATTTTAAGCTTACAGATGGAGCCTCCACAGCAGGTGAGTGAGGGGAATACTGATCCACTGCGGAGCAACGCTGTGATCCAAAAGCTCTTTAACAGCGCTGAGGTTAACTTACTAGGATGTTTGAGAGACACCTAAATGGTTTGAGATGCAGACAGAAAGTGGATGAAGGTGACGGGCAAAGAGCGAGCGCGGACTGGGGTTGAATAAGGATAACAGCGAGACATCTGCTCTTAGGACACCACAAATATAAGGATTCAATGCGTTAATGCATGGCACATTTTAATATTAGATGCTCAGCGCTGCCATCTAGATGAAAAAATAAATCTACGTTTATCACTCTGGTTTAGCATTTCCGTAGGCAAATATTTGCTAGCTAGCTCCAACGCAATATAAACGCAGCAGGTTCGAGCTCTCCCAGACAGTGTAGTTTTTTTTTTTTTCCGAGAAGTTTGAAGTGCACAGAGGTGGAACAGAGGGCTCTACAGAGAGTAATAATAAAGAGTGATAAAGACTGCTGGGAAAATCATCTGAACCCAGTTACCAGACACCGACGCCGTCTACACCGCCCGTCGCCTACAGTGATCTCACAGCATCATCAGAGACCATTCGCATTCAGCCCACACCCTTCCCTTCCCTTCCTGTCCCGTACCAAGCCTACTCAACTCCATCACCCCCCTGCACAGACACAGACAAGAACTCTGCACTGTGAATCTTATTTGCACTGCTATTACTATTAAAGAGGACTGTGTGTAAATACGTGCTGACTAACTTCTATATCTATTTATTTTGGGTTACTATTTCATTCTATATTTTTAGAAGAAATTGATGTTGAAAGTCCTTTTAAAACCCATTTTATTTAGGTATCTATTTGTATCTACATTTGTTTCATATTCTGCACTTTTCAGCTTAGAGGCATGCTTTAATGATTCCTTTCTTTTCCTTGTTTTGTTTTTCTTACTCTAAAAATATCGATATCAGCATCAGCCCCAGAAATTGAGCACCGGTCAGGCTCTACTGCTGTCAGATTAAAGGTTGGTGCTAAAGCAACTAATCATCTGCAGAACATGGATATGCATTCCAATCCACGATAAAAGTTTGATCCAGTAGTTGTCAAGAAATGTCAGTCCAAACCACAGGCATCAACCTCATGGTGTTGTTAGAGGAAAAGTCAGGGCAGTCAGTGTTGGTAGGATTTATTTTCTGTGTCATGAAACATGTACATTCTAAAGTTGTCAAGATATTTCAGTCTACTGGTAGCAGAACAGCCAATGAGAAAAATAAACTAGATTATATTCAAGATGAAAGCACGTCGGCCTGCATGAAGAAAAGTACTGTAGATATGAAGGATTTATTAAACATAAAAAAATGAAGAAAAAGTTGCATCATGGCCGGATACTGTATTTTAAATCATACCCAGTCGAAAGGAGTTTTTAATGAGGGTCAGATTCTGACAGAGTGTGATTTCACATTGATGTTATTAATTCATTTCCGCTGAAACCTCTCGTTGAACTACGCTTTTCAGTCTCTAATCAAAACAAGAGAAGAATCCATGAATGCAACCATCATGTCCATACTGGCCATTTACACATCTTTTTTCCACACTTCCACCGAGTTGTATTAGTGACAGTTATGGTTTGAAAACTGCAAATTCTCAAGACTACACACCTTTATCCCGTTCTTTTTCGGTCACAATGAATGAACTCTGTCTGTGGTAAAACAACACTGATACTAATTTAGCCACACGCTGACCGTCCTGCATTAATGCAGCTCTGTGTAGTCAAGCTGAACATTTATCAGCGTTCTGTTTTGGCTTGCAGCACCAGCCAAAAGCCCTGGGCAGGACAGAGTCTAGCTCTTTTCCACCACCTGGGATTTGCAATGCATCTCTATTTATGCGTTGGCCATCTGCCAGCAGGTCCTTCCTTACTGCAGGGGCTGGGAGGTGACAGCGTAGCTCAGGTGTCCGAGGGGGCCTTACACAATTAGGCCCTGGTAACAGCTCATTCCCTTAAAACTCCTCAACAGAAAGGATCAACCAGGTGAATGTGTGCTCAGGGACTGAGAACAGCGGAGTCTAGGCTCCTCCTTTTGGCAATTTTCATCATAACATTTTCTTGCTGTTTAGCTACATAACATCCCAAGTACACATGTCAAGGATATTGTTAATTGTCGTTTTCTCTTTTAATCTCAACAAACATTGCTGAAGAAATCCAGGTGCTAAAAAAACCTCAAACAAAACTGTGCCTGCAGCACTTTGAGAAATTCACATTTCTTCAACAAGACTTGGTTTTGGACTACACTACACTTCAAGCTCCCCGTCTGACAAATTTCAACGCACTCTGTGTGTAGAATTTAGTTTAAACAGCAAAGTTACGATGTGGACAAAAACTGTCCTGCCTGTAATTTTGCTAGCTAAGCATCACCTTGCCAAACAAGAAAGGCCATCTTACTGCAAGTGTGTTTGTAAAGCAGTTTTTTGTTGAGCAGGATTTGCAGAACTGAGTGCTTACTGAAGAAAATCAGGACACCTACCAACATACCACCTTTATATTATCAGTGATGAGTCAGTGCACCTGCAGATGAGGCAGTGAGAACGTGCATGAGGCTGACATCGACAAGATCAGGGCTAAGCACAGACAGATCCTGGTAAATAGTGTCTGTTCCCATTCTTTGTATTCAATGACCTCTGGATTAATGGGTCAGTTTTCATTCTGTCAAGCCAAGAGGCTCCATCTGAGAGGCTAAATATATATATATATATATATCTATCTATCGACACAATGGCACAAGAAGAGTGACCATAAACACCAATATTCCAGCTTGTTTCCCCAGCTTGTTATCCAAAATGCCCTCTGACAGAGACTAGATAGGGTCAGCTTCTCCACGGATGGAGAAAGGGGCAGCAGTATAGCTGAGAAAATAGATATTTGAAGTACAACACTGAACTGTGACC
>CAEMYA010000002.1:6568767-6611326 GCA_903131615.1 Diplodus sargus | reverse complement strand
ATATATACACACACACACACACACACACACACACACACACACACACACACACACACACACACACACACACACACTATATGTATTTCCTTATGCTTCAACTTTACATATATTTTCGTTCAGTTTTCAATTTTATGTTGTTACAACACTGTGCTTATGCTCTGGGCACAGAAACCACAAACATGGCTGTAAACTGTCACGAGGGCGCCTGCAAAGCACTCCATTCTAATGCTACAAACACGGCATTAAATAGTAACAGCTTTTTGTTAAGACATTAAGACAGAATACAGGAGACATACAGGACAGAAAAGGAAAGAAACTTAACTCTCATATAGGTAAGAAGTAAGGGGCCTGTTTCTTTGGACCTTATCTTATCTTGCTGGCAATTAAAAGCTGAATTCTTTACTGTGTATATCGCCAAGGCCCAGTTGTTGAGAATCAGTAGCCAAATTATCTTTTCCCTACATATTCCATATGTGTTGAGCCCCGTAGAGACACGCTGCAAGGAGATATAAACAGTTTTGTCCTTCAGCAAAGCCTGAGAGAACTCAGACATTTAAATAAGTATTTTCTCAGGTATCCTGCTGCCCCTTTCTCCATCTGCGGAGAAGCTGGCCCATGCCAAAAGCCTGATAAGGGAGCCATGATGTATTAGTGGAAACACCAAGGAAATGTAAACACATGTAGGTGTCTAAGACAGTAGAAATTAAGTGGAAATGTGCATTAAACAGGCAAAGTTGTTGTGATGCGTATCTCAGTGGAATTGACACTCCACCACCATGTCTAAAATAAGCCTTTTTGGGTGACTATATCAGTGAGAATATCACAATGACATCATCGGAATCATTGAAGAAAGGCAACTATTCTTGTGAGACATGCAAATTCAAAACTTTTGGCGTATTATTTTCTTAATTCTCTCCTTCATTCTTTTACTGTGACAAAACTGACAAACGCTGAGTGGATGCTGACGCTGTGTCTTAAGATATCACAGCTGTTTTAGATATCCATCTCTATTTATTCAAACATACAAAAAAAAACATGAAAGTCATCTGAAGGCCATTTTCACTGAACAGATTATAAAACACCTACAAGAGATGCTTTGCTGTTTCCCTTCCAGTGACACAAATGTTCTGTTCTTTGAACAAAGAAAGACCAAACGCGCAGTGAGCTAAAACAACAGGACTGCTGGCCCTCAAGCATACCCATCTCTCCATTTTGATCTTCAGAGACTCCTGCGAGACAAAAGAGAGTGAGCGGACACATCTCCATGAGCCGCTGATCATTGCCGTCTGACGGCTTTGGCTGCTGTGTGATTATGGTCACTTCTTTTGGATGTTTGGTGGACTATTCAGAACCCTTCCCCCAGGATCCCCCACACTCATCACTTCCTGTGAATGCAGCTGTCTGCCATAGACTGAGGGTGGTGGGTGGGCTGCGGGATGGTGGATGTACTGTTGAGACGGTGTGTCTGGAAATGGCCATGTCCTCCACTCAGCACACAGGATCGGGGACAGCCTTGGTGCTGCCAGTGCTCACAATAGTTCGGAGGCCAGCCCGGGTAGCGTGGACACATTCACACATCTGTGATACAGTGACAACCTTGGGGAACTACACTCACATTATAAATAATGTCACGCAATACGTCACACAGGAAAAACCTTGAAAACTGGGAGAATAACCCGAATAAAGGCTATGAAATGGTGCAGTGCTGTTAAGCAGATGCTGCATACTGCTAGTTTGAATTAAAGCAACACAATCACCAGTTTTGCGTTCGTCACCCAGTTTAAAAGAGTCCTAAAGTCCTAAATATGAAAATGGTTGGAAGTATTCTGAGAAAACAAACTGCTGGTGGAAGTAATTCATGCTAAGTTATGCATATAGAAATAAAACGGGTGTGCAGAGTAGCATCATTTTAGTACAAAACTCTCCAACTTTAGTTACCCAGAGGCTGTTAAGATGAGACGGATTTATAGTTACATGAACAAACCTCAGGCACTATGACTAAACTGATTCCTCTCTTTACTTTGAAAATAGGTTCACTGTCTGTGGACAAAGTACTCCTTCTGCTGGTTTACCATGGAAAAGTTTTTCCTTAACAAACTTTTTCACTAACTTATAGTTGTGCTTAAATCAATCTTAATCCGTTTAGCTAAGCCTGCCCCGAAAACCTTTTTTTTCCTTTTTTTTTTTTCTTAAACTCGAAATGAAAATACGCCCTAAAACTAAATCCAACTATACTCCTCATATGATCTAAGACAGTTAGCGGAATTCTGCACATGAAGGACTTGCTAAACAAAATAGCGATAGCACTTGGAGTGGAGCTTTAGCGCAGAGATTACTAAGAGGCTGATTGTGTGGACACAGTGGCAATTTGCATGATCATTTGTTGGAGATATGGATCAATTTTTGGTTCAGAACTGTTGTCGTTTCTGTAAAAGTAACAGGGAACAGAAGGAGCAAACAAATGCTCATTAAGTGTCTTGGTCTGTGAGCGCTGTCAGAGGCACAGCTCCAGGAGCGATGGTGCTAACACTGTTGATGAGGCGGGAGCTCCTGTTGTATTTATAGGTACGTCAAAGAAACTGACACATGAACTGATGCCTGTGAATTGTCATTTAACCATTTCACTGTGTGTTCAAAGCATCTAAACATACCCATTAAAAATAAATTCCATATTACTTTCTTACTCATCCTGGTGAGCTGCCATTGACATTTAAGTAAAGGAGAGGGACATTTTTCAAGCTTCATCGTGATTTTTGACAGAGTCACTTTAACACTGCTGCCTCACAGTTAGGGGGAAGTTATCTCCCTCTACCTGCCTCAATCATGGTGAGAGGGATGAAAAAAAAAGGAAAAACAAACACAAGCCAACCAATCTCTCTCCCCCCCACCTGCTGTCTTCTCTCGCTGGCCTCCATGGGAGGAGTAAAAAGGTATGCCGTCTAACAAGAGCTTCCTCCCTCCTCTGTCCCTTCCTCCGCCATCGCAACATGCCGTGGATGCGCCTCTACAAAGTCACCTCCTGTGAGGCAGAGGCAGGAGCGAGAAGGGCAAGTCATTTTTCCGCGTGAAGAGGCGCAGGTAACCACTCGGAGGTGTGCTAGTGAAGTGAAGCAGTGGGCGTTCACGGGGGAGGAAATGTTGCAGGGAGAAGACTGTCTGCTTCTGACTTGCGCCTGACAAATGGAATCTGCTGTTGTAGACAACTGTTTGAGGGTTGAGACGTACATAACCGCTGTCCTTTCTCATACTCATTCATGCCGCCTCAGGCTGTATAGCTATCGTCTATGCAATCATTTTGCTCGAGCGGTAAATTAAGCACAACAAGCAGATGAAGGTGGGAAATAAGTCAGATCTCTATTTCTCTTGTTCGCTTTCCATAAAAGTTCATGTGAAGGCGTGATGTCAAGAGGGCCTGCTGAAACACTGGAGAGATACAAAATTAACAAGTAAAGAAACCACTGGTTTAGGGCTGCATTATACTGGACTAAACTGACATTGCAGTTATCTTTTTTTAACATACTAATAATATATATATATATATATATATAAATATATATATATATATATATATATATATATAGATATATAGATATATATATAGATAGATAGATAGATAGATAGATAGATAGATAGATAGATAGAAATACTTTAATGATCCCAGACTGGGAAATTATTTTGTTACAGCAGTTGTGGGTCCACAAATAAAACACTTCGTACATAACATAAATAGAATCCAATATATACATAGTGTATATATACAGTGCACAGTGTGCTATAAACAATAAACAATAATAATATATACAACAAAACAGTAGAGAGAGCAGAGTTCTCTATCAGGCAGAGGTGAGAGAGTTGTTGTATAAAGTGATGGCTTGTGGCATATATATACATATATATTATATATATATATATATATATATATATATTTATATTTATATAAATATAATGTTCGTATATATAGGTAATTAAACGGGAATCTTATGAGCTTTCCTTTTCTATCCAGTAGTCAAAAGATTCAATTTGGATGTGCTTCACTTGACACTATGCATTGTACATCTTGTAATGTGAGTATTGCACATGTTCACATCCCAATATCAATTCTGAAATGAAACATCTTGCAGGCCAACACTGAATACCTTTCTACTGGCTGCATAACACACACAACAAGTCACTACAGCAGTCCTAAACGTGGTGCCGAGTAGTAAGGGGAGCCTGTTTTTTTTTTTTTCCCTCTTGTGCTGATGAAAGGCAGTCTGTGATCTGTCCCAGGTGAATTAACTAACAGTAATGGCTCCTTGCGGCTTTCCATCGGGCCACAGCTATAAACACCGACAGATTATCCCATGGCAAGAAGCTGTTGAGGCAGCGGAGCTAATACAGCATGATAGCGACTGTCAATACATGATCAAATACAGGGCCATGCTTAAAAAAAAAAAATATAAATAAATCACACATCCTTCATTTAGCCTCAATCAATCCTGCGCTGTTGGTGTATTTCAGATAGAAGGGCCAAGAGACACGCATTGACTAAAAGCAAGAGGGGAATCTGCTCAAAGAGTTGCAGCCTGTGTACGGACAGAGAACGAGTTAGAAAGTGAACACCGGTCATTTAAGAGACAGTTTAGATAAATTAACTTGTTAATTAAATGTTTCCCTTTACAGTGTCTGTAAACATTTCCACACCAGTAATCACAAGCCAAACACACCGACTCGTACTCTATTGTTTCTTTATCAGCTTAAATTTTCTCTGTGGTCTGCAGTGAGCTTCACACACAGTATTACAGAGTGAGAGCTTGAGGGAATGAGACGAAACCAACATCTTTCAAAGAGAGTGAAGAAGAAGGACTGATCGAGCATCACTTCTTTGTTGTTGCTGTGTCAAATGAAACCTCACCAAGAGGTGGCCTTGAAACACACGACTGTTCATGGTGAGACACTCAAACAAATTTCTGTGCAGAAAAAAAAACCCACCACCAATAAAATTTCAGTTTATACTTCATTTGTCCTTGACAGACTGAGAATGCGTGCCCTAAAAATGATCTGCAACCTCATGTTGACTGAGGCAATCAGTCCCAATCTCCACACTGTGACAGTTCATTACAATGTTTGGCGACTTGCCCAATAACATGGAACCTGTTCTCTCAGGGATGTGATGCCACACTATTGGAAAGATGAATGACTAAGTGATGATAAGGCCTCTAATAATAAAAGCAGTGACGCCGAGCTGCTGAAGTTCACCCTGGTTTTCATCAGGTGGTGTGAACACTGTTCACATGTTTTAAGTGCTGAGTCCATTATGAATCGAAAAAAGCAAGAGATACCTTTGGAATATGACATTTTAGCAATATTCTATAATCTAGAAAACAAAGATCTGTTGGATTGTGTTGTATAAAATAATTGAAATCACACTTATGAAACTCTCAGTTCGATCCCCGCTGTGACCTAACGCTGACTTCTTTCCTGAAAACAGATATCTGGCATTTGCAATGGAGATAGAAGTTATCACCGTATTGACATGTATGATCCCAGTAAACAATTCCCAGTGAGAAACAAGCTAAGAGACATTATATTTACAGAGGCAGAAAGAAGGTCAACAAAGAGCTTGATCTTAAGCTCAATATCAACAAAAAACCAATGAGCTTGAGAGGTGGGTGGAGGGGGTGGTGGAAAAGTATGCACCTACTATATCACACATTAGTACAATGTCGGCCATGTGAACTGGCTTGTAGGCGTCGAAACCCATTGTGTTAATGAAGACACAAAACCATGAAGTATTGTCTCGGTGTGGCCTGCGGATGACCCAGCTGAGCAATAGCTTTGTTCCACAACGCATTTAACACATGAATCTGATTGCTGTTCTTTAAACAAAGTCACTCAGCTCATCCAACATGCCTGCAATCAGCTCATCACCTCTCCACTACTTTAGCCCCGACTCTTCATCCATTTTCCGCAAGATCCTTTTTTCTTGAAAACCATCCATTCTGTTGTTGTCAAGCTTGTTATTCACGGTCTCTCCCCTCGCATCGGGATCACCTCTCACCTTGCCGATTCCAATGCAAAACTTCCTCCTGCATACGTTATGTGCCTGCGTGTTGTGTGGGTGTTGTTTCTCTCCTGAGAAACAACAGTCAGAGTCAAAGTCCTTGTATGTGTTCATACCGTTACCAAAAAAGAAGCGTGTTCAAGGTGCTATTAGTGCACCTCCTTTCAACAGAAAATAATAGCATATGCTTTCAGTTTCCTTTTAATGCTCTCGTCGGAGATTTACTTAAAGTCATGCTGAAGTATACTTCGCTTATATAAGTATACACACATATATATATGTATATAATGTTTTGATTGCAATGCACCAAAGAAAATTTTAATTGAGTATTCTCACCTAAAACAGACACTTTCTGACCTTGTAGACAAAGGTTTACATCTGGACATTTGCTGCAGATGCTACAAATTCTAAAACATGAGCCACACAAATCTTCAACTCAGCAGCACAGCAGATCTATACAATCACTACAGGTTCAAGGTGGGCACCCGGGATTAGTGTCCCCAAATCAGTATTCAACCTTATGTGAAATATGGTCACCTGTGAAGTTCAGCCGTGATCTTCTGGATACAAAATATCATCCCTTCCTCTTTTCATCCTGTTTTGTGTACATTTTGTTTGGACCTCTGAGGTCACAGGGACTTGGCTCTGGCCACTGATTTCTATGTAGTTTCTTCTTTAGTCAAAGTGAAGAGTTTGCAACATTTGAACAAAGTCCCTTGAGGTGTTCCTGAGATCCTGTGCTGTTGAGAATGGATAGACATATATAGACAGATGACCTGAAAACATAATGCCTCTGGCCACTGTGCCAACGCAGAGGCATACAATGAACTCAACAATACTGAGTACATAAAGTACAGGTCTGCTAATCAAAGGAGTCTGAAATAGCGTGTACTTATCCTACAGTAGCTGTCTGTGTGCAACATCATTGTGGGCTTTGCTTCATAAAACTGGTCCAACAAACAGGATATGTACTGCATGTATTTAGGATAACGCTCAAAGGTGTGAAATTGGATTTGGCTCTGACGGAGCAAGGAGATAGTAAGAGCAACATTAAAAAGCCATGGCTGGCCCATACATATATCATGTTATATCTGCATAATACACAGTATAGACAAAGTCATACACTGATCAGTGCCAATACCAATTTAAAACACTGGATTAATGTAGATATCACTTAAGATAAAGAGCAATCCTTCAATCCTGAATACAACTCAAAATAGCTTCTGTACAGTATTGAAGCGAAGGGTTTGTTCCTGACTGGAATTTTCCTCCTAGCAGCAGACATCCATTCTTTTGCTTCGGCAAATGCTAGCTTGAACTGTAATCAGGCAGCGAAAAGGGTAACAACGTTATCTACCCATTAAATTGGTTGATATCAATCAAAATACCACACGTATTAAGACGGATTGTTCAGCAAGACTAAAACGCCTTCTGTTTTTGTGTCGTTTCTTGCATCCTTAAGAATTTGTTCCTATTTTTTTCTCCTTTTCAATGAGCCATTAAAACCCACCACCATACCATAACAAAGCCAGCTACACTATCAGTCTATAGTGGTAATTATTCATATGCCTTTATCTTTTAATTGCAGATGCGATTATTAATGTCTTCAGATACAAAATCATTCCTCCTCTCTGTCACCCACTACCTTCCATTCAACTGTAATGACCGTGAGGAAAATTGGCAGACATTAATGTGTATTCAGCCCATATCGAATCAGTTTCTCACCACCCTAAGGGCTTAATAGGAAACAATAATTGAATTATGACATGAATGCAGCCAATTGCTCACAATTCTGGCTGGAAACAAACACAATGGCACTGCTGATATAGTGACTTGCTCCATTTGCTTTTATGTTTTGTGCATTTTCATAGAATAAATGAATGTGTGAACAAATAATGACTGGCACCGACTGCCCCAAAACAAAAGGCCCCTTTCTTCTCTTCCATTTACCTTTTGAATTGCTGTCTTAAACCTCGGTGTCAGTGAGGCGAGAATAACAAGGCGGGTATAAATGGTTTCTCTAACTATTGGCTAACATCTTTCTTTTTCTCACTGTCTAGCCCTCTTCCTCTGTCCAACCAATAATGATCCACCTCCCCACATAGTCTGCGCCGTGATACATTAAATCCATTACTTACAAGCACACCTGCGATGAAGGACAACTGTGTTGTGCGGGCTAATGCAACGCTCTGCCAAGCACACACACAGGCAGGGCAGCCACAGGACTTGGCCTATATATCACACTGCAGGATTTAGCTAGATTTAGCACTTACAGACAAAGCTACTTGCTATTTACAAATCCTGTGTTCCATTCAAAACACAGACAGTTTTGAAGCCGTGGTATCAGTGTAAAGGCTTGATGCCATGCTTGTTTAACTGGCTGCCTGATGTTGACTCCACCTGTTATATCCATATTTTCTTCTGCAAACAAACTGGCACATTAACAAGGTTTTACTTCATGATGTTAAATAACCACTGCTTTCTTTTTGTAAGTGGAGCTGCAAGTAATATTGACACAAGCATCTGATATTTACAATAGTGTTGTGGAATTGACTTTGAAACTGCTGAAAACAGCGACTTCGGCAGAGAATACTTGAAAGGGAAACTGACTGAGTCAGAGAAAAAAATGCCTCGACTTTTTGAAATGTCAAAACGTCTCACTGTGGCTGCTCTGTGAACGTTTTTCAAATCACACAGCTCAGTTGCATGTTGTGGAATCTTTTGACAGAAAGGCTGAGGAACGCTCGGCAACAATGATCAGTAGAAGTTTGTTGTTGTTTAAAAGGATAGAGATGTTGCTGGTTTTCCCATCACTTTGCTGTCTTTCATTGTAAAATGTCTTCGAGAACATCAAAACACACCAGCAGGACCTCTAGCTACATCATGGTGCAATGCAACAGTCCACTCGTCATATCTGCCAACACTCCTGTCTGAACCCTTTCTCTCACCGTGCCCCTGATAGGTGATTTCTCCCATTAATCTCCCGATTTCAAAGTGTCTTGCGTGTTTCAACTTCGGGGCGGGATTTCTGTGTCGTCGCAACCCAGCCCAGAGGCACAGATTAGTGTGCGCAAACTACTCTCTGCTCTGCTCAGTCTGTCGCAAAAAAATGGATCATAGAGAAATATGCCTCCAAATTTTTCTCCACTTTTGCAAGACGTCCCTCTCTTCACAGCCTGATGTTGGCAGGTATGACTCAGACAGTTGCGATGGCACTTGATGGCAACGTTGATGTTTTTTATACGGTATCTTCTGGCGTTTTTTGCACTCGCATGCACTTGAACCTCACATTTGCGTTTGTGATTACCCTTGTGCCCAGTTTCAGCTTAAGAGTTCAGAGTGTGTTTAGAGATAAAGCATAAATTATACTGGGGTTGAGAACAATGGTCCTGGTCTAAGGTACAGATTTATCTCATAGGCAGCAAAAAACCTTCTGACACTAACCTTTACTGTATTAAGAGCGTACCCAACAAAAGAGAGCAAATTCAGCGTTTCCTTTCTCTGAGAAACCCACTATCGTTTTGCTGAACTCGTCGTTTCCACATGGATTTACATCCTGTCAGCTGTTCAACATTTGTTCGCAGCTCAAGGTCGTTATTTGTGCTGGGAAACCTTCTGGATAATATGGACAAATCACACTTTGTGGAAATGTGTAAAAGGAGAAACAGATTTTTGACAGCCATGCAATCTCTTTGATTTCTATCGAGGGTGAAAATGTAAGCATACCACAGCTCTTAAGCGGAGCGAGGAAGAGAGCGGTCCAACTTACTGTGCTGGCAGTGAACTCCACTGAAGCCTGGTAGACACTTGCAGACGTAACCAATGAAGGTGTCGCCCCTGTAGGTCTCACTGACCTCACATGTTCCTCTGTTGTGGCAAGGGTTTGGATGGCAAGGGCCTGCGAGGAAAAAGAGTAGAACACTGTTGAGAAATCTGTTTTGCGCCACAATTAAGACAGTGTGTGAGGATCGTGAGAAGGTGGCTGCATGTTTTACTTGCTGATTTACTGTGCATACAAATAAAGACAGTTCAAGGCAACTGACTCATTCTGGCATACAAATCCATTTTCAAGCGATGAAAATGAAAATTTCCATGCCAACAACGGCAAAAATCATTAGTACATGACCTTGCCCTGCCAATGCTTTAAGTGATACATATAACTAAATGAGCATAATGCCTATGACTTTGGGATGCACTTGCAGTCACAAAGTTTAAATAAATAAATGATATTGTGTTGGCTCTCACAGGACAGTATGTAAGTAAAACAGTTTGACAGGCAAAACTGATGACAGGAGAGCAGGGGGAGGCTGGCTTTCAGTGACTGCTGCTGGTCTCGGTGGTCGGGAGGGCAGCCCAAGGCACCCTCTAAAAATCATTGAAAATGTCCCCTCCATGAAGGCAACACTTCACCGGCGTAGTGGTAAGAGAGGAGTCCAAACTAGCTGCAAGGCATAACACAAACAGCAAACATGCATGTAGGAAAAGCATGCATACTAATGCACACAGTCAGTGTGCAGGGGAGAGTGAACTGCTCAACCAGACATGGGTTGGGAGAATAACGAGCAGAATAATCTGCATTTCTGACCGGGAAAATTAGTTTAACAGGCAATTAGTTGAATCAGAAGTAAGAACTGAAATGATTAACAAGCCAACATTGCTCAATATTTGTCTCTGAATCGCCTGACTCGCAAGGCAAGTGATCAATAGTTTGCTGTATTTTCATTCCATATTGTAAAACAATGTTCTGCTCCACTGGGTTTGAGGCACAGGACTGGATAATTAATAACCGGCCTACTGGTCAGTTGGTGCTCAGTAGTGGCCAATAATCTAACAGGCTGCGCACAGTGCACAGAGCTATCACATCTTTTTATTTAGTAGCCAACTTTCCACTTGTCTAAATTAATAAATGATAATAAAATAAATCATACTAAAATAATGTCAATATAAGTTTGGTAACATGGTTTGATGGCAGTGAACTGTATGTATGTGTAACCAGAGACATTACAACCAAGAGACGGACCACTTTTAATAGCAAAGTCTGTAACGCCAGTGTGGACGGCACATATCCCGCCCATTCCCCCCAAAAGCCAATCATCTGCTTTATAGCACCCCAACCGAGAAAGGACTTTGGTGTAACTGAACTCTGCATAAGACAGAAGACTCTCCGGCCCCTCTCAGTGCTCACAGTGCTACTTCTCATTGAATTTTGCCATTTACCTAAAAACTCCTGAAAGTAGCAAAATATACAGTCTGAACATTATCGCACAAGTTCAATATATACCAAAAAATAACTTGCCCTTTAGAAAGATATGGACGCAATGATTGCTTTCAGTCATTTATGAATGTATCAGTTTTTGCAGAGTTCTTTTTATCAATCAATATGTATTTGCTGATGGGTATGTTGCTACTCTGTTGCTTAGTGTACTCAGCGCAGAGTGCTGGCCCACTTGTTAAAAGTTTCCACATGTTGCTGCTCCACACCACACGCATTACAACAGTTCGGCATTCCCACTGACATCAAAGCATGCTGCACCCTGCACTGGGGTCAGAACAGAAAAGGCTCATGGGCACAAAAATTGCAAGGGAATTCATATCTATTGCCACGAAGCACATGTATTCTTGCTGTGTGTGCAGCACCCCATTCATCATTACCATTGTTGTGTCTTAAATATTTGGGGTGTGGTGAACACTGGGAAGCTTTGCTGCCGCTGGTGATTTCATGCTTTAGGGATTTAGCAACAAAACAAAGAATTTCAATGGCTGGTTATGATTATTAACTCAGTTGGAGCTTTTTTTTCTTCTCTTTTTTTAATTATCATTTCTTTAGAACCAAATGTGATAACAACAGCTTTGAATCCATCTCATTACAAACACATGCGTATATCACAGCAATATTTTACTTCATCGGCAGTGACCACAACACAATGCCACATTACTGCCATCTGAAATCGTCTCGGACTAACCTGCAGCGTGTGGCCAAATGTAAATGACAAGGCCTTGATGCACGGTTATTGGTTTCATAACTCAGGGGCCTGCCAATAGCTGTCTCATCTTTTAAACATCGAGTTATACGCTGCCACAAGGCTGTCAAAACTTGTGATTGAGATTGGATTGGAAAACTTTAGAAGTCTCCCATTGGATATTAATGCAAAACTTGGCTAAAGCTCAGCACATGTTGAACATTAAGTGAAAAGAAAAGCCTGTGGTTTGTGTGGTGACTTATGATCCGTCTGAAGCTTGTAAAAGTCTGTCAACACAAGAACCAGTAGAAGGAAAACAAATTTCATTCCATGAGACCTTTTCTCAAGCTTCCTACCTCTTGATGCATTTTCTATTCTAGTCTATTTACAGTCATATCTTACCGCTGACAGGTAAACCCTGCTTTGACAGGTCTCTTATTTCATTTTAAGTGATAAGCAACACGAAGAAGTCTCAAGGGTGAGACCATCATGCCCTCCTAAGTCAATTTGACAAATGAACAGCCATGAGTGCAAAATTCGACAATGTCAAGTCAACGGGCGCAGACTCGGATCGCGTACTACATCATTTGCTCAACCATTTAAGGCTAGGCCCCATTCAGAAAATGTTCTGTCTGGAAATGGACTAAGTGAAGGAAATAAATAAATAAACACCACTACCAATCTTATTATTGGTCTCCAGCTGAAATTAGTAGGCCTCTGGATATGAATTACAAAGGAGTTAATCCTATCGAAGTCATGCCATTTCAAAGCCGGGACCTGTATCAGTAATAATGAGAGTGGTGGCTAATCAGTTGAACAGAGAAACGTATAATAGCTTTTATAGAGGCCCTGCTCTCTGAGGGAGAGTGGGGTGACAGGTTTCGGGGCTGTTTTGACGTGACGATCTATAGTCGCACCAAGGGGCTGTGACAGCCTCCCTAATGGAGAGCGCAGAAAGCTGAGAAAAAGCAGAGAAAGAAGGAAGTAGGTGGAGGAGGGAGAGAAAGAGAGAGTCAAGATACAAAGAAAACGTGTTCTATGAAAGCTACCTTTGAATCAGAAAATGGCTTTCCAAAATATAAAATAATATTTCTAAAAGGACTGATTTACTGATAGCGTCATTTATGAAGCCGAGTAAGAATTCAAAAGGAAAAATACTTCAATGTGACGGCAACACTGAATATTTTACACCCTGTGTGTTGAAGAAAATGCCAAAGCCTGACAAACTGCGAAAGCTTTGAGAATCTAAATCAGAAGCAGCAGTTACACTTGGAAACAAACCAAAAAAACATCTAGACATCTACTCAGCATATTAGCTATAAAAAATGACTCCATTGCGAAGATGCAAACTAACCTTACCGACAGGGAATCACCATGTGGATTTGCTATTGCTACAATCATGTTTGAGACTGACATAACTTTTGCGAAACCTCCAGAAAGCAACAAACAAATATAAACTGTGGCACAGTGTTGTCCATGCATCTATTTTCATTGTGTGAAATACATTGTTTGTTTGAAGCTGGCAATAGGAAACACTTTGGCTTTAGAAAGACCCCATCCATGGATTGGTTCCCTATGAGTCTTGCTTTCCCTATGCTATTTAGTCTGCCACCAGGCTCAATATCCCCAGAAAGACTAAAATTGGGTTTGTTTGGGGCTGTTTCGTTGTCCATTTGCGCTTAAATGAAAAAAGTTGATGAATTTACTGCAATAACTTTTTCATTTCAGGGTAAACACATAAAGGAGTGACGTGCATGGTGTAAGCAGCAGAGATGAGAGGACATGAGACTCCAGATTAAGACATACTCAACAGAGAATAAAAAAAAACAGCGACTTTTTCAGAAAAGGCGAGGAGGTGGACACCGTGTGTCATCTGAGTGGATCTCGTCAGGCTGTCAGCGGATGCTCTCTTCGTCAGTTGTGTGTGTCTATGCGTGATGCATGTCTGGAGGAAACGTTGGCAGCTTCCTTGTGTGAATGTCAGCTGCTGCTCTGCAATACAATCCAACGCTCAGCCGGGGTGATTGATGTGAGCCTGTGCTGTGTCCGGCACGAGCGCCGTGATTTCTTGCCTGGCTACAAACGGAGTCCAATCAATCAGCTGCGAGAACCTGACCAATAGTTAAACACGGGAAAGCATCCTTTGTTTCCTCGCAGATCAATCACAAAGGCCTGACATTTTCGGGGGGTTAAGTCGACTTAGTGTGCTCTTACATCTGAGCCGACAGCTGTCACAAACATTAGCTCGTTCCAAATATACAAGTGAATACTCATTTGTTTCTCATGCTGCACCTTATGACATGATATAGTTCACAATGCTTCATTTAATGACGCACCACTGAAACGGAGATGCTTCAGATTTCACAAGAGAGATATAATTAGGCACTGAGCCTTTTGCTCATTCTGTTTTTCTATTACAAAGACTCAGACATTTTATATAAAAGATGCATTAAAGTAAGAGACCTACATCACTGATTATTCAGCGCAGGGAAAGAGAAAGGAGCCGTGGTTACAGCTCTTCCTGTGTTCAGCCCACAGAGGTTAGGGTCATGAGGGGGTCTGACAAAGAATTACTGACTCCTCCTTGATAAAGATTTCTGCTGATCCCAGTGAAGTAAATCAGGTTGTGGAGCCAGCTGACCGTTTACAGCAGCAGCGGGGGAGGAGGTGCTTTAATTTAATACTCCAACTAACCACAAACAAGCACTTGGGCACGACTCATTCCCCCTTCTGACAGCTGCACTGAGCAACACTTCCCCACCACCTGTATCGCAAAAACCTTCATTTCAAGAAGATTCAGTAGATAATCAAATGACACAACTGCTATGAAAAACTCTCCTGAAAAATAATTTGTCTCCCGACTTCCAGTTCCGATCTCCCCATTTCACGCGGCGCTGAGTTAACGGTGACAAGCCGGCCTGTCAGCCACCTTGTTAACCTTTTACAAAATCGTTTCAAAAAGACACATTTTACCTGCCCGAAGAAGGGTGAAATTTACATCGAGGCTCCTCAGCTCTGAATGTGCACCCAGCCACATCACAGAGAAATCTGACATGGCCTAATTGTGTCAAATCTATTTTAACGCAGCCTCTTTTTCTATGATGGCTTCACTGGTTCAGGGCTCATGGTCACTGCACCCATCCTTCACCTCGACTGATGAAAGTTGGCACCGCACCACCAATATTACATCAGTGCTCTCAGCATGAGGGGACGCTACGTTCATGCTTTTAGTGAGTCTTGCGCTTGCTATTCTCCCGTGCCCTTGCCGCGCTGCCATTTCAAGCCCATCAGTGCTTGACAATGTCGGACAAATGCACTTAGAATTGAAATAAGTAACAATCACGCAGAAGCAGGACGGTTTGGAATATGTCAAATATATGTCAAAACGGAGAGGTCACATTGGAGATCGGCGACGTTCTTGGAAGATCCAGAGAAATGGAGGTTTGTCTTGTCAGAGACTAAATGCCATGAAAATGTCAGAGCGCTATCCCTGCCTCCCAAAGGTTTTCTCCTGCAAACACATTATCCTGATTTTAATGTTCACGAGCAATGACAAATTGTGTATTGTAGAAGAAATTTGTTCCAACTTAATACGATTTAAGATAATCGGAGAGCGGCTGGCACCAAGCCGTTGAATGGAAAGGACTGTTAGTTATCCACTTAATCTTAAGGCTCAATTATGTTCCTTCAAGTCTCAGTGGTATTCTGTGCGTGCATGCTCAAACCACGAGGCTTGTGCCTACAAAGTATTTGTTAGGGCACCTGCAGCATTATGGTGACTTAAATATCAGGTGACATTCTCAATGACCTTTTGCAGAAAAAAATGACACTGCACATATGAGATTCGTGCTGCCTTTGCAATGGGCTTTGAAATAGTTCAATTTGTGGATGGTGCGTTGATGACGGAGCCGACCCTTCACGGAGCGTCCTCCAGGAGCTGCCCCCTGCATACCACAGAGGCCACTGTAGGCATAGAACTAACATTTCTTTTTCAAAAGCAGGATCGCTGTGGCTCTAAAGGACTGATGTGAGGCCATAAATTCAATGAAAATCCTTTTTTTTCAGTGCAAAACATGTTTGACTTACACAAAGAAAGCTATTAAAGTAGTTGCCTTGAATTTTATGCTACTTCTCGCAGACAGATGCTCATTTTCTCAAAACTACATATTAGCAGTGAAATCTCACAACAAGTTTACAACATAAAGTATCGAATCGAGCCAGACGTATATATCGGTTTTCCAATATTATCAACTGTATTATCAATATCAACTTATATGTTGTCCGATATGCGCTCATTCATCCAGGTTTGAGAGGTTATTTCATTATCCCCGTATAGAAAAAACAGATCCCTGCAAACAACACGGTATAAAACTGTATCACAATTAGCACAAATCTCTCAAGTAACATGCTAAAACCAACCTCAGCGCATTACAGAACTAAACTGAATAATAATATGTCATGGACCAGACTTGCTCAATGGAGCCGCAAAAAGAAAACTGATCAGATCAAGATTTTACGCATCACTATTCAAGGATTTATTGTGGTATATAGTTTTAGAGATAAAGTAGAAAAAAGATAATTGCGGTGATATATAATTATTATATTTCCCAGTGAAATGTTCCATTTCTATGCACACAGCTGATTGTTACACTGTCAGTGTTTGATAGTCATGTTTGATGGATCACTGCAACCAATGAATCAGAATTTTCTATTCCTAAATATAGGCAATATCAGCATCTGCTCCAAAAATTAAGTGTCGGCCCTGCTCTAATATTTCATATATAATGTGTAATATATGCATAACATGTAGTGTTTCATATATACAGGAACGACACACATTCTTAGCAAGATGGACACAGGGCTTCAGAAGACACAGATTTTTGTCTCTCAAGTGAAGGCAAGAAGACGACTATTACAGCACTCTCTCTTTCTGTCTCTCTGTAATCAGAGACTACATTGAGATTCTTAATGTAGAGAAAGGAACTTTGTACTGCAGACATTAATGAGCTCTTGTACTGGAAGAACTGAGCGCTGAAAGACACTTTTGAGAGGATGGATGCTGAAGAGGAACGTGTTTCTTAATGTGGCTACTTGAGCAGTCGCGTCCTCTTGATACATCACCAGAGACCCGTGCCCATTAAGATCACTTCCTGCTTATAAAAAGACGAGAGAGAAAAAATATGTGCCTCTACTTTTAACGAGCATATCTGTGCGCGTGCGACTAATCAGACTCAATTAAGAAAGGATGCTCATTTAACAAGTTGACATTCAAGATCACGTTCATGAATTAATAAAAAGAGAGGCAAGCGATGTAACTCATTAATATGCAACATCAAAATGAAAGTCTCCCGCTACACTCTCAAAGCAAACAAGGTGATGTTCATCAGCCTACTGTATGCTCACTCATACACACGTATTATGGTTGTACAATATAGGATGCGGTGCAGTTATCTGCTATTTCTTTGTGGGATGTCTAGCAGCAGAGGGTGAAGGTACATCAAGACATCGTCCTTTGTATTTTCTTTTTTCTGAACTCAAAGAATTTTTCATTTCTTACAATATGAACAGACTTTCCGAGATGCAAAGACAGATTCCCACGTCTTACACTGCAGATAAAGTGTAGCCAATTTCCTCACTTTATTACTCCGTCGGGGCGAGGTACGAAATGAAATTCTACATTCTGTCGCGTTCAGCACACTTGGCAGATTTTTTTTCTCCTCTCCAACTCTCAAATAATAGCAGCTATACGGACGCCGTGTAGGTGGGGGTCCAGTGTGCACGGACAAAAGACACAGAGAGGCACACTGGAGCGAAAGAAATGCAGGACAAACGCGTGTGTGTGTGCGGACAAAAGGGTGTGAATATGTAGATTAAAGATATGGCAGCTGTGAAGTGGCAGCTGATATGGTAAATTCTTCAAAGCTGTCATGAGTGATTTGGTCCTTGGCGTCGCTCTGTCCTATTTTCTCTCTAAGTCCAGTTCCAGGTCAGTGGTCGCAAGTCACACCTAATTCGGGTCATTTCCAGATTAGATCATTTGCTGTTGTGCTGTTTGCCTTTCGCGCTGTTATCTGAAATGTGTTCAGTAAAAAGGAAGAACGGAGCTTCGCTAACAGGATTTATTGCAGTTATTCTTGGTAGCAGCAGACAGAAGTAGATTTAGACTGAATAATTACATATTATAAATACCTGTAAATGATTTACAGTGTGTGCACAGTTGGCATTTGTGTTATTCTTTAAGCAGGGGCAACATACTGTATGTACTGTCCTGTATTGTCTGCAACAGTCATTAAACTCCGCTCCCATATGTCATCTTGGAGAATTTTAAGCTCCATAATCTGACTATTGTTTGACATTTATGCCACCAGATGATTAAATCTGAATCGTGCGTTCAGCCTTTTCGCTTCAAAGTTGACATTTCACTGTGGGTTTTTAAAAGAGCATTCGTAATTCAGTAACTTTTTTGTGTGTGTGTGATATTAAACTTTCAAACATTCACTTTTGGTTCAACTGAAAAGATTTCTTTTAAAGTTAAACCAGAGCTAAATTAATATTCCGATTATGTGCTCGTGTGGATGCACGCACGTATACATGTGTTTGCCGTCTGACTTACTGATAAGAGCCCGAGATGACACTGAGCTCAGCACTGCAACAATTTCTGGGACATTATGTCTTATCTAAATAAATCAGTCATGTTTTAACCCATTTGATCTCCCATTAACAAGCAGCCATTAATATTAATGAGAGAAACGCATACAAAGACAATTAGACGCTGAGGATGCACTTAGAACGAGGAAGTTTGTATTCAGTTGCAGTACTTCCCCAGGATGTAAAGTGACATTTTAATTATATCGCTGATGAAGATAAATCAGGTTCTTGTTTACTGTTGTCCTCTGTGGTCTTGCTTTTGTAATGAACTCTCGTTACATTAGTTCTTTCAATAATGAGGAACAGTACCTGTGAATACCAAATATGGTTTCCATAAGGAAGATGGTTTTAAGGAGAATCGTCTGTGTGATAATACGCAGGTCTTTACGGCCTCTCGCATTGCATAAAATAAAAGCATTGCAAAACACACTTGGTGCACTCCTTGGGGATATGATATGCTACACATTCAGACTGACGCTAATGGCAAGCATTCAAGCATGCAAATACACTACTTTGGATCAAAGACAGTAAGGTTCTGAGATATAGAAATTGCTCTGTATTAATGCTACTTTTAAGTTAATGGATTATAAAGTCAGTTGGAGAGATTTAACAATAAATGAATAACTAAAACAGGCCAAGAAATTATGCTTAACGCTCAAGTATTCAGAAAATTCCACTCGCGCTGAAAAGCAATCAAGCTGAAGCAATCACTGGACTGAATTGGAATGTGAGGCTCTGAAAAAAAAAACAAAAAAAACAATCTCAAACATCTGTGCCAGACAAAGACGAGAGGTATTTCACTTCCGTCACGCTATTACGCGAGGACTGCCTTATGAACCGAGCTACAAAACGACATAATCATGAGTGCTGCTGACCGGGCATGATCAGTCAGTCGATACAGGAATTAAGAGTCCGTGGCGATGAGGGAAGGAAGGGGCTTGGCCAAGATTTAGGAACTGGAAGAGCTCTCCCCCACCCTTAATCTTGCACACAGGCATGCACACACAAACACAGGCACACAAACACAAGCACACACGCAAATGAAGGGAAATCACGTTACCAAGCATAAAAATTTCCCACCTGCTGAAGTTGGTTCCTCACCATCTGCTGCTGTTGGGACGAGGAGGAGGAAAAGAGGGAGGAGGGGGGGAAAGAGAGAGAGAAATTATATTAGTTTTTTTTTTTTCAGAACTATGTCACAGTCTTCACCGCTGCAGCTGCACGTAGCGCTGCTGATTCAACCGCAGCATTAATTGCACGCCGCGCCACCATATGCGCACTAACATTTGACATGTAATCCAAAGGAGCGTGCATTATGTGAAGCCAGACACACCTGCTACCTGTAGGTAACAACACCCCGCCAGCAGAGATACGCCACACTGCTGCCACCGAAGCTGGCACTGTGTCGCAGCCCATCCCCCCATTCAGACGCTCCTACAATGCCACGTCCTGGTCGGTGGCCTTTAACTAATACGTGTTCATCATTCTGGACCAGTGTAGGATTAGCCCCTGTGGCATACATACTTGTTTGCTTCATCCCTGGCTACTAAGCCCCCGTCCGGCTCTGTGGCTGAGATTTGGCCCGTCTACCATCATTACTGCAATCCTCTGTCTCCATCATCACTCGTAAAATTGCTCTGAAAATGGGCCCGAAAGCTGGACACAGCTACAGAGGCACAGAACCAAGGGCATTGCGCGCATGCATGGGATGATAAATAAGATTGTCATCACCGTTGGGGATGATCATTAATGTGTTACATGATGAAACGATTCCCTTGGAAGGGTTCAATAGAGGGATGGATGGGCAGGGATGTTTGGGGGGTTTGGATGCTCTGAAGACCTTATCAACTATGCACGTCTGTTATTTCTCAATAGCTAATGATACTGCCGACCAAAGAGCTAACTTAATTGAAGTATGATTCAATGTCATGTACACATTTTCATCCACGGTGTTGAATACTAATCAGGCATTAGCATACGGAGAGGGTTAAAGCCGCATTTAGACAGCTATGGATGCCGGCGTTTCATGCTGCAGCAAATGCATCCAAAAGTATATCAGAAAAAAACTAATCGAGTCTCATTTCCAAGGCACGCACAAGTCATTTTTTTCCTCTCTTCACGAACCAAACATCAGTGCTCCGTCAGTTTGCATTCCCCGTGGTGTTTTTCTGGATGTGGCAATAAAATCACTTTTCATAGTGCTCTCAAAGGGGTTTTAAAAACTTTGATATAGGCAATCTAATTTTATGTGGTACCTTATTCTGGGGGGGTCAGTATTTAGTGTCTCTGCGAAATGACAAGCTGAGTTTACTGTTTTGACAAACTTGGGACGCCCCCGGAATGAATCATTCCTACTCAGACAGCAGCCGTGAATCTTTTCTCCGCATCTGCAAAACCGAAAGGGGGAAAGTGATTCACTTAGACGCCATTGTGATAAACAGAATAAAAGAGTGAACTGCAGCCTTTAACACTGCTTTAAATGTGAGCGAAAGCTGAAATAAAAGTCCAGAGAGCCAGAGCCAAACAGCTTCACAGCTACTCAGCTGTTTGGAAGCAGAATCTCCCCCCTTCTTGTTGTTTGTTTTCCCATGCACACGGGCCGGTGGAATCCCAAAACCAAGCACATTGCACGCATCACTTAATGTAGTGGGTTCTCCCTCTGCCATTTCCTTTCCCCTCTCCCCATCAGGCACTTGTAAGCCCACATACACTGTATATAATGTGCACACACACAATGAAAAACAAAAAGGAGAAGAACAACATATGTCTGGGAGTGCAGGCAACTGTTCACACCCACACATAAATACACATGCTGAGAAGATAGAGATACATAAAAGTATGTCTTTTTTTTTTTGTTTTGTTCATCCAACCGCTGAAGTGGTGAATCATAAGAGCACATAAAACACTGCTAGTTGTACAATGCACTGGGCTGGCAGAATGTATTTCTTCAGTTGTTAGTCTTCCATATACAGTAGATGAGTCGAAACAGCTCACGCGGGTTGCATCAGATGGTTTTTATTTCCCATGGAAAATGAACATCATCGTTTATCTATTGCCTGATGAGAAAATGTACTCCCTATTTAATGATCAGATTATGAGTTTAGAGGAGTGTTCGCCTCCACCGCAACAGTCAAACAGCACACTTGCAATCCCTCAGTCGGTCGCCCACATCGAGAAAATCTCTGTTACACAGCTTCTGATAAAAACAGGCGCGATCTCAAGGATATCACATGATGCGCAGCAAATCAGGGATGTTGGCGGACCTCTGCGAGACACTTCCTGACAAGAAATGTGATATTGTTGCAATACAAAAATCCTCCAAAGGAAGAAGTCGCCAGTTGGGTTAACAAGGTGTGTGGCTCGGACACATGAGCACGGTTCATGCCCCTTCACACCCCTTGACGTGTTGCCTTGAGTGGTTTCAGCTGCCTGTTCTTATCCAGATAATAAAACAGCAGTGCATAGTTTTTGGATGACCATATGGGTCAGAGTTGAGTTGAAAAGGTGGGTATTCTGAAGGTTTTTCATGACGAGGTTATGTGTTCACTCCTGTCTATTTACTGGTTGGTTGGTTTGTCAGCAGGATTGCACAAAATCTAGAGAACATACAGAACTACAGGGCATTTTTATGATTTTCTCAGGGAAAAGGCATATTTAGATGGCTGGTCTCATTAGTGAGTGTAATTTGCTGCATGTACCAGATGTGATGATCTTAAATTGCGGTTAAGCAGTTAGGGGTGGTTTACAATTAAGAGCGATACAGTGCTATTGAGTTTGATACTGAATTAGGCTTGACTGAATTAAAGGGGACTGTTGAGCCTTGGTGGAGGTATGCACTCCACTGAGTGCAACTCTAGTTTATCTATTGTTATTATTAGTTTATTGTTATTCTAAATAGTCTTGGAACATTGCATCTGTCTCGTCCTGCTGTTGAAGAAGCCACTGCTCCAAATATTCTGGTAGAAAAAGCTTTTAATATTGTAAACAATGCTGCCAAAGAAGGAGGAAATAGCAAACTACTAGGATAGCAGGAAAGTGGTACGATGCTGGTACTTACACTCAGTAACAGCGGCAGAAAAAGTCACATCCTGGCACCATGAAGCTTTCTTTGAACATTGAAATGTTTCCCTTTATAAATTCCTGTAAATCTTACATCTTTCAATTTGCTTTTCCAGATGACTAGCTGATTTCCCTCAGCAGTGGGGCCATAAACAGTTTCTGTATATAATGAATCTCTAAACAGCACTTGAGTGTGCTTGCTACCTACAGTGTGGCTCAAAAATCCTGCCATATCAACATTGAGCAATTTGTTTAATGTCCATTATGTCTTATCTAAATGGTGGAAACTAAACTCCATCTTCAGATTAGAGCTGTATGCACACATAACAGCAAAAGGCCACATTAACATTATCAATTATTCAGCAACAAAACTATTCTGCTGGACTAGACACGTTACATGGGATTGTAAAAAAGTCAAAGACAATGCAGTTATTGTGGTTATAGTTCTTATGCTCTTTTAATAAGCAGGAGGACAGACAAGGACATTATCGAACATATTGTTCCGCTGGATGCAGCAAACAACTACCGCATGTATAAATCGTGAGACTGCACTAATGCATTTGTAAAACATGTAACGTTGTAGAGATGACTTATTCAAATTGCCCCTCCTCCTCCGTGGAATAAGGTCCTCTCTGTTGTACGATGAGCCTTCATCCCGGGACATATTGGTTTAATCTGACTGACAGCCGGGAGGCAGTAATAACCATCCATAATCTAAATGGGAACCAGCCAGCCTGTCCGGCACAGGGCTGATATGACCTCAAGGTGTTCAGGGGAGATAGAGTAGCCGGTGCACAGGTTGAACAAACACAAAACCCATACCACAGACACACGCATATAGATGGATTGATATATAGGAGGATCCACATGCATATTGTATATCAAATTAGACAAATCAAGTTGTACACATAAATCTATGAAACATGACAGGCTTGCATTGTGGGAATATATTCACAAACGACCTTCTTTGAACAAAATTACATATATATTGCAATAAAAGGTAACACTTCACGATAACCATCATAAACACAATGTTAAACTTTAGTTTAGTTATTATAGTTTTTTGTTAACACACAATACCTAGTCTGCTCTGATTAGCCAGCCCATGAACCCAGTACCGCAACAACAACAGAGCAGCTGTGCTAAACTTATTTTATGTGTCAAACATAGAGCACTGAATCGTCTGTTAAGGGTGCAATACCTGTTAGTTATAGTTTAATATACCCTAACTCTACCATTTATTTCGACTCGGCATGTCCTTTGAGAGCAAGTCTTTTTTCAACATGCACTCACTCAGTACAGTATATCAACAGTACATACAGTACAAAACCGATAATAAAAAAATAAAATCTAATCCAACCCTGCACAGGCTGCTTTTAACAGTTACAGTGGATGTGAAATGGACTGCAACCACATCAACAGTGAGTGCTAAATTACTCCAAAAATGCGTAAAACTGAGCTCACTCATCCAATTTTCGAGTCGAGAAGAGTTGCTAGTTGCTGAGGTTGTGGCCAGTTCAGGTAAGACAAGTAAGTGAAAATGTATTAAGTGGGTTGTCACAGCAGTGAGCCCTGCCGATAGAAAGAGGCGAAAATAAGCAGAAATGTTTGGATATCATAATTGACAGCAGAAGTGCATCATCGCCCTTTACCCTTGATAACACTGCATCTTTAGAGGTGTTATTTCTGGGACAAGGTGACACGGACCTGCAACAGGTTTTTCCTGTGCATTTAACACATGAGAGCCAATTTATACAAGAGATATCCACCTCACAGTGAAGATCAGCAGGGACACTGAACTGACACATCAATACCTGACACTGGCCTCATTAGCCACATCAGGTCATTACTAACATATACTAACATATTTGACATGCCACACATTGCGCCTTCGAATGGTGTTATAAGACCAAATGAATGGCAAGATTTTTGTTAATGCACCACCGATGCTTTAGAGATCTTCGGGGTAGGTGGTAGCTGTGATATACAGTATATGAATGAGGTGCCAAGAGGGAATCTGAATGTGTGAAATGCATTTGGATCACCTCTGATAGACCATGCGATCACAGCGTCACAAGCTGACAGATGCCCAGAGATGGAGTTGGAGAAGGTGAGAGAAAAGACAGGAGAAACCCCCTCAGACACAAGAGACATCTACAGCGATGCCATCCTATTAGTAAATGACTTTAACCGATAGAATGATGATATATGTGGTACGAGGGTCACATTTGTAGAATAGAGAATCAATTTTTACGAGTAAAGCAGAAAATCGAAGAGCAAGAAATGTTTTGTCGTACGTGAGAGACATACACATCACAATATAGCATTCAGTAGTCGCGTTTGTTTTTGTTTTTTTTCTCTTCAAATTCCAACAAAGGAAAGCTTATCCCTTCATTTAATTCCTAACAGCTGTGAGCAAATAATGTGAGAGTAACTGATTTTGCCTCCAGTGAATACAGACAACAAATGCATACTTTTCTCTCAACATCACCTGTCGTGATCACAAAAGGTTTGGAGCATAAAGATTTGGTAGACTATTAGTCACCGGCCTTAAACACCCACAATATTTGACTGCAACGCCGAATGATGAGGGACAGTAGCTAGTGTGAGCATTTAAAAGAACAATGGTGGTATTTTAGGTTAATACAAAACTGTTTGTAGATGTGAGGTTAGGCGCTTGCTTTGAAAATGTTCATTAAAAATCAAAAATATGTATAATTTTAAGAAATCAAAAGTGAGAGTCAGTTCTGTTGGTAACTGTCCATTAGGTGTAATGTGATGAGGTAAATTCATCTGGATTGTTTCAAGTGGGATGATGCTGCACAAAAGACTTTCTCTGCCTTTTGAGTGTTGTTTCCTTAGCGTTAGCATTAACCCCGTCACCCTGTAATGCTTTCATAATAAAGATGAAAGTACTGTTTTGATGTATCCACATTTGTCTGGGTAAGAGGTTAACACAATGAT
The DNA here is from genome assembly GCA_903131615.1 of Diplodus sargus. Taxonomy (NCBI): domain Eukaryota; kingdom Metazoa; phylum Chordata; class Actinopteri; order Spariformes; family Sparidae; genus Diplodus; species Diplodus sargus. Next base: position 6,585,652 of record CAEMYA010000002.1, on the reverse strand, counting down.
TGCAAACACTGTAGCTAAGATGGCAGTCTGTTGGACAGTTGTGGGAGCCAAGGACTTTTTCATGATGTTCTGTTTAATGGCATTGACCCAGTGGATGTTTTGCACGCTGGAAAGGTACTGGAGGAACTTCATTTTAATGTTTGGTTACTTACAATTACAGGCTTTTTGACTATCAGTGTTGCATACTGTATGAGAGCCTGCCCTCCACATTTATGAAGACATTAGCGAAAGTGAAATAGTTTCCTCTTGTTGTTTTTCTTGACCAAGGACACAATGTTTTCACCCCAGTTTGTTGCCTGGTTTGTTAGTTTGTTGGCAAGATTAGTTGAAAGCTACAGAACAGATTTCTATGAAAGCTGGATGGAGGACTCGTCATGACCCAGGGTAGACCCCATTAACTGTTGGTGCGGATCTAGATAAAGGGACAGATCGAGGAAATCCTTCTCAATGTCTTTAACATCGCAAGATTTTTTTCACATGAAATAATGCATCGATCTTGATGAAAACAGTCTGGTGTATTAACTAGGCAGACTGGCATTTGATGCAGATCCTAACTTAAATCCAGATCAAGCACATTTCAATATATCTTTATTGAGGGTCATTTCTCATTCCCTGTATGGTAACACTTAGGACTTTCACCTATGTGCAGTTGAAATAATGAGGATTTAAAGTAGGGGTGCCCCGATCAGGTTTCTTTGCCCCCGAATCCAAGTTCGAGTCCGAGTCATTTGATTTTGAGTATCTGCCGATATCGAGTCCCAATCCGATACTTCTATAATACATTAAAAAAATGAAAAAGAGCAAACAAACAGGTCCAGGATGTCCCTTATTTTTTTATTTTATTCACCAAATTATAGATTTTTTATGGAAACACAATCTGTTTCAGAAGTCAGTGGGCCACATGACATGGAAGCTCTTGAGAAAAAAATCATAATTTCTGCATATTAATATTCATATAAAATAGAGGAAGCACTAAAATACAATAAAAATAACTGTCTCATTCGTCCTGTTTACTAATATAATCTGCTGCTGGTTTGGAGTCACTGGGTCACATGACATGGAAGATATTGAACAAACTGCAATTATTTTGTATTAATACATTTATGCTAAGCAATTTAATGATGGTCCCTAAATCAGTTTTCAGCGATTCAGCACAAGGCTCTGGGAGGTGAGCTAATTCTGTCCTCCTGCTGCTAACACTGGGCTAATCTCAGTAAAGTCACAGCGAATATCCGCCAAATATCCAACCTAAAACCAACTTCACCCCTGTTTGATGAGTCGCCTGTTGCAGCCTTTGAATGTGATGATGAGGATTTCAGTCACTGAACTTGAACAGTGACCTGTAGAAATTATCCAAATAGCAGTAATGACAATAATAATCGATTTCAAGATAACTTAGGGTGTAGTGCTTTCACTGTTTGAAACTTAAATTCGCCTATTGCCCGTGATATTAAGCCTACAAAAATCATATTTTTTCTTTTTTTTGCGGTGGCAGCAGCGTTGCGAACACACGTTTCCCCATTTGTTTTGAAATACTATAGATCTGATAAAAAATAATGAGAATATATATATATATACTGTATATATATAAAAATCCGATTCCGATCGAGTCTGAAACCACGTGATTGGCCCCGATTTCCGATCACGTGATCGGATCGGGACATCCCTAATTTAAAGTATATCCAAATGGATGATGACGTTGGCGTGGATCAAGATCTGTGGGGATAGAAAAGTAGACCATTGTGCAGTGTTTCCCACACCTACATCTTACTTGGTCGGTCCTCCCAGGTCTATTAACGACTTCCCAAGTATATCTGGTGACATATCTTAGCATTTCATACTTACATTTTTGTATCCATGCATGAGAACAACAACATCTGTGATTGATTATCTAGATAAAAATCTCCCCTCTAATTGACATTGGATGAAGTCTGACTGAATTAAAGAAGATTGTTGGAGGAGTTTTGCACTCTACTTTCTGGTTTTGAGATATAGTGATTTTATGGACAACATTAGTCCAAGGTAGCAGGTTATAGTGTGACTGCTTGTGTTACTGTACTTGAGGCATTTGACATTAACTGTCTATTTCATGTCAAAAAAAATACAGTCTTATTTTTATCTGTTAGTAGCTTAGTTCGGGGATAATGGATATCAACTTGGACAATTCAAACAACAAACTAACCTCATCGGGATGGCGGGACAACAAAAATATTGAGCTCAATCTGAAAATGATGCCTCTGTAAAGCCATCGCTGTTACCTTCATGGTCAGTCGGGCCGAGACAGAGTCAAAAACAATCCGGGTAATGGATCGTATTCCCATTTAGCAGCGTAGCATCAAGAGTGACAGTCAGCTGTCACTGCTAATGCTGGCAGCCCAGACACCACTCGCTGGGGCTGACAAATCCTGTTTGTGTCTGTCAAGTGTCTCATGTTATGCATCTCAAGCAGTAAAACTTTTGTTGGAAGTTTTCATGCTTCTATCACGCAGTTGGCAGTGAGTAGGAGATATGAGCTGTTTTTAATCATGAGACAGTAGTTTGAGAAAATACCGGATCCATAAAATTATCACACGAACCAGTTTAATTTGCCACGGGGCTGCATTTAATTACTGCATGGCTCAAGTCACAGTTTAAAATGTTCCATGTGTTTCCAGCCATTAATGAGCAGTATTCATTATCAGCATCAACTTGCCAGGCAGCTGCACATGAATAGTGACTTAAATTGTCAAGAGAAAAGGTGATTTGAGTTGAGAGTTAACACTGAAATATTTGACAAGTTCAGCAAATCAGCATTTAAACTCACCGAGTTTTAATGTTTCATGGTCAGGATATGTTGAAAAATAGACTGGCAAATTTGAGACTTTTAATTTGCTTGAAGATAGATGCAGAACTCAATCCAGTTGGCAATGACTATTGTCAGAATTCAACATCATCTATTTGCTTTTTCTGACAGAAAATTACCAAAAAAAAAGAAATAATCTTGAAAGCTGGTTTGTTGCAAATTAGGATTTAGTTAGCTGCACTGTAGCACATATGGCAATCTGTCTGCATCTGCTACATTAGCACTACAGATATCACCTTTCCTTGTACCCCCCTACCCACACACACACGCACACTCACTCTCAAACCCCAAGCAGATGCTCACTGCACATCCATCTCCCACATAACATCACCCTTAAAAGTGCTGGTTCCATCATAGCAGAGCTTATTAACATTAAATCATCTTGCTATGGAGTGGGCGGCTAACTGTGAAATGACTCACAGACACAATACCAACAATAATTAGGCAAGCATTGTTGATGTTCTCCTAACTAATGACAGGAAGTGCAGTAGCATACCCGTTTATATCGAGTCGAGTAGTAAACACCATCTCTCTGTGAGTAAATAACCCATCCATCCTCATTGTACTTTTCTGTCAGCAGAGCAGAAGTGCAGGGTAAAGTCTTCCATTAATGAGAGGCTCTGTGACACCACACTCCAGGACTAAATCTGGGAACTTTTTCCTCACAGCTCATCTGGCTTCTATGGATGTTTTACATGCCATTTCAACCTATTCTAAGTGACAATACATGAAAGTTGCTTCACAGACTATTAATACAATAAAAAGCTTATTGCAATTCTTTGACAGATACTATGACTATACTATGGTTTATAATGTATTTTTGCTATAGAGATGTATTTCCTCATATAGTGGTGGAACTATGCTAAAACAGTGTGTTATTGGAATACAGATGCTGCTCAATAAAGCAGGGATGGATGTTATGTGTGTTTGAATATTCTAGCGCATTCCTGAATTCAAGGCAGGAGTTGCTCATCAGCGCACCACTGTGGTTACCGCGGTTTCCCACTGCTGCTCTGACGGCAACCTCCAACTCCTGTCCACAGCAAAGGAAGTCTGATCTACGGCCAACATACATTTCTGTGCCGGGATTAAAAAGGGTCTGCATCTACATGCCACACGTCTGTAACTGAGCTGTTGAAGGGCGAAACAAAGACAGCGGGCTAGCTACACTGTGGAGGGCAAGCTAAGAAAACGCTAAGTAACAATGGCGTGACTGAGACAAACTCAGCAGCCAGTGGAAAAGAAATACAGCTGCCATCGGTGTAAGTGAGTGTCTCAGGCCCACCTATAGGATTATTTATGCTCCCTTTATAACGTAAATAGATAACTAAATGATACATCGTCACTGCCCACATACTTAAAGGCATCCATCACGCTGGCATGAGTGTTAAGCAATAAAACCACCAGAGGGCGCCAAATCAGTCTCACACGGAGCTCCACTTTTCCTTCGCCACCATCCATTCTCCTTCGTGTGGTTCTGTAGCAGTTGTTAGCCTCTGTACCCGGGCGAAGCAAAGTCATACAGCTGTTTCAAAATTCTCACCAACTTGCATAACCCGTCCTCAAAAAGTTCTGTTATTTTTAAAACGCACCTTCCTCTTGTTCTGTGATCGTGTCTCGCTTGAACTACACCAAAACTCTGCCCCCCCACGGCTAATGGAGGTCCATATCCATAAGCTTTCAGAACATGTTCAGAAATATGCATAAAATGAAGGCAGAGTAGGGACAGAAGGCTCCGTCTGGATCTGTATGCGTATCCAATGTTGAGCATAAATTAGCCTTGACTGGGCAGGTTTAATGAGAAAATAAAGAGGACACAGAGACGAATTACAATTACAGGCTTCTTCTGCAACAAATTCTCCCGCATGTCACCAGCGACTCCAGTTTAACAGCGACTCTGAGGGGACAGATTTACTTTTCTTATGCTCTGTGATAGTGGGCCTTGAAAAGCCACAATGTTACAATGGTACAGGGCTCAGCAGTTGATGACTGTCAGCTTTCAGAGACCCAAATTAGCAGGTAAATCTAAAATAACGCTGATTAGAGAGATTCAATATATATATATATATATATATATATATATATATATATATATATATATATTTTCATTTATTTTTTTACTGTGAGTCTTTTCTAGCCATGAAAAAGACTAGTAAAATATTCACAAAAGTTAAAAAACAAAATAGCCTGTGTGATGCACATACTGCGTTGTGAAGCCATGACATCAATATTGATCAAACATATTGATCTCGCCTCAAACACAGCAGTGATCTAAGAGTCATTTTCCTTTGATAAGTGTGCCTGAGTTGAAAGAAAGAAAGAATAAAACAGTTAAAAATCCATAATTCCACAGACTGTATCGTATGTGATTGCTTGTCGAGGCGATGTTCAGTCAAATGGAGCATCAAATTGCTATTCCAAGCATACCATAAAAGGAAAAACACATTGGGTCAGACTGTCTGCAGCAGTAGTTCTCCATTTTTTTTCAGGCTTTTCCTCCATTGGATTCGGAAAAATATCATGCTCCCCCACCCCACAATGTTCATCGATGTTTAATAATTTTTGGGAAGCACAAAAATGCATTTTAGTGAAATAAAGGTCAGCACGATGGAAATCGGCGGTCTTGTTTACTTACTCTACATAAATCATTTTTGTTTCACTTCATTTTTCCTCTGTTATTCATGCTCCCCCAGCAGTGGCTCTTGACCCCCTGCACCCCCCTCAGTTTGAAAACCGCTGGTTTACAGGAGGTGTTTTTGTAATGCGGTCAATACAATGTGCAGACATGTCCAAGGCCTAATTCATACTGTGTTTCCTGAAATGCAATCGATAGGTTTTCTTTTAAAATTATGCTCTTCGCTGTCAGTTCGCAAAAAAAAGTGTCAACAAATAAAATATGTTTTCTATAGTGCTATGGTGAGTATTGATTGTCCATACCCTATAGGAGGCTCCGTCAAGAAAATACAGAAGTAGAAAAGGATTTTTTTTCTCTGACAATTGTGGATAAAACGCAACTGCTGATGCTGGTAATTGAAGCTGTGTACAAAGTCTGAGATTTGATAGACTCCTCAGGCAATGGAGAGAAAACAGAAGATTATTGCATTCCACCCAGTCTGAAAAACAGAACTGTTCATTTACAGATTAATCATTGCTATTCTTCCAGAAATAATTCCAAACTGAATAACGGTTGGTGCACCGTTTAATGAGCAACAACCAGATGCTTTGGCACTGAGGCTGATGTGCATGGCAGTGCAGAAAGCGCTCCTTTTCAGCAGAGATGCTCTTTTTCTAAGGCATGTGTTTGCCATCATGTGTGTTCTACTGTGCAGAAACTGTACAGAATCTATTGTGGATGACAAATAAATGCCTTAAACGTGACACTGAGTGAGACGGATGGGTTTTGAATCTGTTAAAGTTAAAGATTATCCCAGGAGATTTTGACGGGAGATTGATATTAGGAAGACGCCCACATCATGCAGACTATTGCTGCTATTGCAAAACGTTACAAAATACTTATAGTATCTCATAACACCTGTAATATGAAAAAGTGGTCAGATCTGAACTACCAGCAAAGAAAACATAAAGCGAAATGGGATATATACAGAGAAGGTATGCCTGGAATAAATGTATACTTATTTGATCTGTGTATTCAAATGAATAATGCAAATATGGATAATAAAAGCAACAGGGCCAAGAAGAAAATAAACAGAGCAGGGGTGGAGGGAGGTAGAGAAAAAGAAGAGAAGGAAGCAGAAACAGCAGACTGCAGCAGTACAAGCCAAGGAGCAATCGCATGCATATGAGGAAAGGTTGCCCCGTCTTAAAGGAACAGTTCACACCAAAATCACAACTTTCACCATCACCTATGTAATTATGAAAGTCAAGTTCCACAAACGTATGTGCGAATAATAGACAAAAGAAAATAAGCTCCTGGAGTGTTAAAGCACAACAACCTCATAATGTTGCTCAAGCAGTTTCCAGAAATTTCATGGTAATTACACGCCTCTTTCGGATCACAAATCGCTGTTCACTTCAATTATCTGAGATGCAGCTCTGAAGGTTAACTCCTCTTCTTATCTTTAAGAGGAGAGCTGTGTGCAATTTTCACTGAAATGGTGATCATTTTAATTTTTCCCTTTGTAGAACTGTTCTCTAAAGGAGACACGGGAACACTTTTTATCATGCGTAAACACATGTGATATTACACTAAACTGTTCTCCAGCTTTATGATTCGTGGCACGCAAAGCTGCTGTCACGGACTTTGGATCCACTTGCCGCCTGTTTTAGCAGGTTTAGTTTCTCAGTACTTGACACCTACAGTATGCACTATGATGCACAGCACTAGAGGTAAAAAGATTGAACAAAACTACATTTCTTTCATCAGTACTGGTTAAAACAACAGCAATTGTGATCGAGCTGAAATGGGTCACATAGCTCTTTAAACTGCTGGAGGCCATGGTTTATGCAAAAGGAAGACATCGGTAGGTAGCAGATTTGTCCAAGCAGAGATTTGTCTCAGTACTGGCTTGGTTTTGACTCTGGTCAGCTGCAAGACCATATACACATAGGTGTGTACCTGTCCAAATAATGTCCAAACAATTGAGTTTACGACAGGCGAACTCAAGTCAAGGTGGAGGAACATCTCAAAGATGATCAAGAGAAATGGGAGGCAACTGAGCTACATTTCCAGTGTCATAGCAAAGGGTGTGAATACTTATGTCAATGTGATATTTCAGTTTATTCCTTTTGAATAAATACAAAAGGAAAAATCCAACTTTTCCAACTTGTCATTATGGTAGACTGATTGTAGATTGATGGGGGTAAGCAAGCTGCAACATAACAAAATGTGAAAAAAAGTGAATGGGTCTCATTACTTTCTGAATGCACTGTACATATATACATTTTTAGTCAGGGGCAGCCCTAGTGATGACCATCGTCTGCCACCCATTGGTGTACAGTATGCACATATATAAATGTGTACTGTTATTATTCAAACCCAATTTTGATTGATTTGCATTGATTTGTTGTGTTGACAGAGAACAGTTGAAATAAAAGAAGCCATTAACCCAAGACAAGCGATCGCTTTTTTCCATTGTGCATCATGGTGTTCACCAAATAACAAAAGAATCCAAACTTGAAAGAGTAAACTGGATCTTTGTTTCCTTGCCAAGAGTGTATCTGAAGTGTAATTTGTTCACATCAAAGAAGAGAAGAGAAAGCCCTGACTCATTCCACTGTATTCCACGCTGTTAGTGTAGAAAGGGAGGAGGGGTGAAACTCTCATTCCTCCTAATTGGATGTAATAGCTAGAGGGAATAAGCTCGCCTTGGCCTCTGGGAGTGGAAAGCAAGAAGAGAGAGGAGATGTTTAGAGAGTGCTGAAAATGCTAAACATCTATGGAAGAGAAGAAAGACAGACAGTGTGGTCCTAGTAAGCTGAACACAAGCTCCACAGCCGACTGTTCAGAAACAGCCCTGAAGAGTGCACAAAGCAGAACAACATGAACACGCAGGAATGTAGACCGGAATTAAAAGGCGCCAGCGAGGAGAGAGACAGAAGAGACCGAGATTTTTTAAAAGCAGCACATCAAACACATGAAATGGGTGGTGATAACAGAGAGCATGCTGGCCACTAACTCTGTGAAAGCTTTTGGGAGGACCTAATCCACAGAGAAGAGATCTGGGTCTTCGTTGCAGGGACATTTTGAAGATGAGAGAAACGTTAGGTGCTCCTGTGAAGTCAGTTAAATGCTGAGGGCAGTCCTTTAAACTTTTCCCCTCAATGAGTTCGACTGATTTCTACAGCAAGTGGAAGCGAGGCAGAATGGGCCAGCATTAGTATTTATAAAGGTCCAACCAGCAGTTTCCGCATTTCAAACAGTTTAAAATCTACGAGCTCGGTCTGACCAGCATTTACAAGAGGGAAACTTCAGACTGAAGTCATTTTCCAGGGATGGAATTGCAGCAATCAGTAATTTTGCTCATGGCTGCAAAATCAATCTGTGCAGAGCTCCTGAGGAACTTTGGTGAACTATTGGCTAGCTGCTGTCAACTGAATTGACAGTGCTGACCTGAGACCAGGGTCTGGAGACCACAGGGTGCAAAATGAAGGAAGCCAATATTAATTTTGGCTGTGAGTATCCTCTAATTAGGGTTGTTACAGTAGGAGATTTTCACGTAACCATAACCGTCTTAGAAAACATCACAATGGATTAACAATATCACAGTATACTGTATTATACAATAATTAGTTACAAGAGGGAATACAAACTGTTTTGTTGGCAAACAAAGGATAAGTGGTAACTTGGCGAGTTTGCTTAGTTTAGCACAAACATTGGAAGCAGGAGGGCTGTAGTTATGTGTATCGTTTTTGTATCGATGAAAACAAACAGGACATGCATGTGAATCTGAGATTTAGAAAATGCTGGTAGGTAGATCTTTGTTATCTCTGGACAGAGCCACACAAGCGGTTTCCTCACTGTTTCCAGTCGTCATGCTTTGTGCTGAGCCGGTCGGCTTCTGGCACAAGCTTCTTATTTGCCTTGCACACATAGGTGTGGTATCAATCTTCACAGCAGGAAAGTGGTTAAGTGTACTTCCAAATAAAGCAAACTACTTCTTTGTTGTAAATCCACGTGGCAACCTAGGCCACACAATTCACCTTAGTCACATGTCTTCAAGATTCCAGCACCATCCTTTTTTCTAGGATTTACCATCAAATTCCAGCACTTTCTGGTCTTAGCAGGCATGAACTCATCAGTAGTAGGGAACAGAAATTTATTGGTACTGTTTTTTTTTTTTTTTATAAAACATAATCTCATTCATCTGTTGTTGGGCAGAAAACAAACTTTTGTTTCAACTCCATGATGATCTATGCTCTGGGCAGGCATAACCACAACCTACAGCAGTCATAGCCAAGAACTGGTGCGGGTGAGCTTTGGTCACTGTGAGGCTAGAGGTTTCACCCAACGTAATCATCACCTCAAAGGCATGCACACAAAAAATGTATTCTTTGGAGTCCTTGGCATAAAACAACAACTTCTGTTTCCATAAAAGCCTCCAACCACTGAGCTCAAAGAAGTCGGGGATCTATCTTTCCAGCCAGAGGTATCGAAGTATCTAAGGTCAGAGAAGGCTCAAACCACTTTCTCAAAGAAATTCTTTGAATCGTTTATGACTACCGCTGCTGCTCCTCTAACTTCATACTGGGAGTAAACCAAGTTTACTTTTCAGACACTCTGTGCCGAGATATATTCCCACAGGAGTCCTAAATTCCAGATAAGACCATCAAGGCTATGGTGCATGGTGTGGTTAAGACCTAAACTGTGCTCGGAGAAAGAAAGAACAGAGATGCTTGAAGGAAGGAGTTCAATAAAATAAAATGAAAAAAATGCCCACCTAGCTTCTTTCTTTTGTTTAGTGTAAAGGTCTCCATCCTTGTTAGGAATAAGCTGGTCCCCAATTCTGCCCTCTATTGCTCTCATTACTGTGTATCCTGCCTCAGCCACCTTTAAGCCCTGCAGAGGTGCACAGAGGGCTTTCGTCTGAGGATAAGATCGATACCTGTCCTCATCATGGGCCAGGGGCAGCGATAATGCACTCAGCACAGGGTCTGCTGGGTTCATAGGATTTCGTAGCCACCTGGGACCAGGGACTCCAGCTTTCCTGAGGTGAAACTGTTACTCATGTACAATATGAAATATGAAGTCACTAAGGAATACAAATGTGAAATTCTTTCCAAAACTATGGTGAAGTTTGGATGACTCCTTGTTGCCGTTTTATACTAACATCGCCATGATCAGATGCAGTAGCACAACCTCATATGGATGCGGCAGGTTTAATTATTCACTGCATGCATCTCAAATACCAAATTCACCTAGTGGTTAAAAATTGGGCTTGGCATTCTTCTGCAGCTAACATCCACAAGACAAAGCCCAGGTGGCCTGACCCTGCACAACCAACACAACACAGAGCATTTTTCTTTTTTATGAACAGCATGCTCCCATGACAGTGCAGGCAAATAAAATATAAATAATCTGACCATAACAGCTCTGACTGCCCTTAGCTGTTCTTACATTGCAAAGTGATTTATGTGACAGCCTCGACAGGAACTGATAAAAACTGCTGAGATGCGAGTTAACTGCTGTGCCAGTGTTTGCTTTTGGCTTACTTGGCCTTTAGGGATAATTAATAATGATAACAACAGTGATAATACTGTTACATAGTTATTTATGTGCCATAGGGTTTGGCAGGAATACTGTGTTGACTTCTGTGATCTTCAGTGTGAATGAAAAGCAAAACATGGCCAGTCCAAACTACGCAACAGGCAGCGTGCCAGGGTTTCAATTTTGGATAAGCCAAAGTAATTTTGGCTTGGCTTTTTAATTACAGATGATAATAATGTTTGGCTTCTTTTGAAGGTTTCCAGTCTCATTAAACCAAAACGATATCACACTGTGGAGGGCACATAGTGCATCTGGTTGAATATGACACCTTTTAACTCTTGTCGAAAAACATTTTCAATGCAGAGACAGCTCATTATTTACCCACAGCAGTTTATATCTCTAAGTGGCACACCTGGGTACATTGTTCATTAAACAGTATCTTATTAATTGTACTTACTTTTTGCTGTGGATTGTGCAGACCAGAACATCCATTGATTTAGAAGACAGACATTTTCATTATATCTAAGGAAATACCATGTTGTTTGAATGACCTTACTCGATGATCATTCGTCTAAGTTGGGATTCGCAGGTAGAGCGATCAATTGAGTGAGTGAGGCTGACTTTTATCATGAGAGAGAGCAACTTTGGTTATGGAAGTCTAAAACATCTAAGTACATTTTTTTTGACACCTCATCTTGTTTTCTTTTTCTTTTTTCCCAGTAAACGCATCCACTCCCAGAAAACACAAAGGTAAACCTGGGACTTGAAATGGGCCAGACTTCCAAGTTTTCCTCAATCAAACTGTATATTGCACTTAATGCTGACTGCTGAAATAGAGTAGGACAAAAATAAACAATTACAGAGGAGTCGGGTAACTCAATAACTGTTCTGGGTTGAGGGTTAATTTGTTTTCAGAGCAATATAGAAACAATCAAGTTAGGATGGAATTTTTCAGATCTACGTTCCATCTTGTCTACATTGTTCCATATCGTGATGTGCATGTGACCTACAATGTAAAATGGCCTGCTGTGATTGGTCCAGACCTCCCACATGATGGTAGCCTGATGAATGTTGTCGATTTATTTGTGCTTCTCCTGTTTTTTTTTGGATAGGCCAGTTGTGCACATGGGTTAGCCCAGGCCCGTATGCCCCACTTATGCCATGCCTGCTACAGATCCAACAGTGGTTATATATAAAAGGAAGAAAAGTTTTCAAGATGCCTATGAATTGTTATTTCAGTTCTCCAAGTACTTTGGTTAACTGTAAAGCCTGCACTAGATGCCAATGTCAATCCAGTGGTTATCAAAAATGAATCACCAAAACAAACTGTTGTTGTTGTTGTTAATCACAGACTGGCAGGAAACATAACATCCAGGCCCTATGATGGATTGTGTTAATTAGCATAATGCATAATAATTTATAGCCATCCTCTTTCAGGTTCTTGCTGATTAGGAGTCGGCTCAGCTCATATGGTTTAGTTAACAGTTCACTGGATTCACAATAATATTTTTTTAAATGGCATGAAATAAAAAGAGTCATGTCACTTTGGAAATGTGTGTTATTTATCAGGTCATGGCTGTGATGTATGTAGAAGAAGATTGTCTCTTATCAATATTGTTCACCACACATTTAGCAGTATAGCATGCAAATGTAATGTAATTGCATTCATGTACATGCCGGTGCAAAGCTGTGTTGAACAAATCACAGATCTCATCAAATAATTCATGTGATATTGCGTGTGCCCTGTTAAAATTCAAGCTGAGAGTTTCTGGGAAATCACACACTGGTGTGTCTGAGAGGAGGAGGGGTAATAGTCAAATCCATCTCCAGTTAAGTGGGAGCAACAGTACGACTGGCTGGCCAGCTGATGTTAAAGCTTGTGGCTCAATTCAGGTTTGCAACATGGCCCCCCCTCCTCTCTCCTCTCTGCCCCCCACTGCCTCGTTTCTCTGCACGCTCATTACAGATGCCCTAGTTTGCTCGTGAGCCAGGAGAGCCTTGCTAGCCTCATTACAAACTTGGAAACCTCCCATCTTTTGTACCTTTTTTCCAGACAAGATCTCCCACATTCACGCTTGTATCCCAGAAGCAGCATAAAAAGATTCATCAAACATGTATAAAGAAGTGGCGCTCACATCTCATCTGAATCTTCACAGTCAGCGCTGAAGAGAAAAGTGCCGGTGATGGAAGACGCCAGTGCAGATTAACAAGCCAGGAAAGAAAAAAGGGGGCGAGGGGAAAGCGCATTCCATTTGAAAACTGTGTCACAAATTCAGAGGAACGATGCATATTCAACAGCACATGAAGGCATCTCTGTGACCCTGTTCGCTAAATGTTTACCTCATTAGCTCTCTTGTTGTCACGATGTTTTCCATGTGGCATTTTGGATGAAAGGAAAATTATGCCACACAAATGCACTCTGTGACGGAGCAACCCTCTGATTCAGAATTCACAAAGGATGCAGTAGTACAGCAAATTACTACTTTCTCTGCTTTAGCGTGAGTGCATGTAAGAGACATGGAGACACAGGCAACTCCAAATAACCAATTATAAGTTTAAGTGAATCCTATAAAAAGCATTTATGTGAATATAATTTTATATTCGCTATGCCTGTTTCTTTGAATTTGAGAAAACATTTGTAAAAATGTGTACTCACATGATGAGAATTAGTGTAGATCAATGGAACAAATGTCTGGTACGAAACAATAACATATTACAGCTAAACAACACACTAAAATATGCTTTTGAAAACACTTTAGGCAAGAAAGAGACGATGAACAGGATCGTGGATCATATTTGATCAGCGCTGCCTCGTTTCGCAGTGTGATCAGAGTTTTTTTCAGCCTGTGTTTTCACAGTACAGAAAACAATATGACCCTAACCCTGACCTAGCCACCGCGGGTTCACAAACGTTCATAATTGGAGCTAAACATCACGTCCAAACGTTTCTGGAAAATCTAGGTGAAAAAAAAAGGCAATGTAGTACTGCCTACGTTATACCACTCGGACAAAAGCATTCACGCATGTGCAGGTTTTTTAAATGCAGGTAACCCCGCTAAAAATAAGCTTTCATCACCAGGAGACGAGTTTTTAATAACAAGCCAGTAGCCTAGACTGCAACGCACGTCATATTATTGCACCTGACAAGGTACAAAGTTAACATGTTTACCCTGTTTTCATCATAGACGATATAGCCTGAAGCCGATAAATAACCCATCAAGGAGTGTTAAGAAATGCATGTACCTCTTTCTCTTTCAATAAAAGCAAAAGGAGAGTTTGATCAGAGTTTGGTGAGGTGCCCCTCACTTGATCTATCTGACCATGCACTTTGTGTACATAGGTGCAGATATTCAAAAATGCGGCAAGTACAAGCTGATTTGATACAACAGCCCTAAAATCTGACATCTTGTATCACTTTTTGTGGCTCAAAAGTACTACTAACATTGTAGTGGTACAAAGCTGGCTGAAAATTGGCAAAGTTACAGTATATCACAGCTTTATCGCAGCTACAATCCCATTTAAATCAAGGTACAGTACGTTGACTTCAATGGAGACCATATGGAACAAATGGTATCTAAACAGCTGATAAACATTCGCCATTTCTCACTGTCTGACTGTATTGCAGGTTTGTACTTTCATTCTGCCGATTTAACCAGTGCACAATGTTAAAGGGAATGCGATGTTGCTCTATTGCGTGAAAAAGAGTTCATGATAGTTGTTCCACTCATACTTCACACTCACAGGTCTAAGCTGTGCATTGTGTGCTCTGAAAAGGGCAGGCCTTGACTAATTGAATATTTCCATCCTGCTTACCCCTTGGTCATAGAATTTAATGTAGCAGGCACTACATGCTCTAAGAGCCACACAAGGCTCAGCGCGCAGAAGCCTTATGAGTGATAACATGCAGTCATGGGTGATTACAGAACATCAAAATATTGTATTGTAGCTTCTTTTGAGAGATTATTTTCCGTCTGGGAAAAATGCTAGATTCATTTCATTTGTGGAAGCAAACTCAAGCCAGAGATGGCATATATCGCTTAACACGCCAAAGAATAATTCATGACAGCATCGAACACACAAGCATCTCACAAAGACAAGCGTGAATCTGCAAAGTAAGCATCTGCACCACGTCCAACACTCACTGCAGTCAAAAGCTATCTGGTAATTTATTCATGACATCAAACCAAATCCTCGCCCAGCTGCAACAGCCACCTAAGAACCACGGTTTGATGTGTTATAATTATAACTCGTAGAGTTTGTGTGTGTGAAAGAAAGAAAGAGAGAGGTGTTGAGATACCACAGAGATTCCACTTCAAGGCATTGTACCTGGTTAAAAATAACACACTGTGATTCAAACTTTTGAACTTCTCCAGGTCCTAATTTACCTTGTCAGGCACCTCACAGCCCTGACGGGATACAGTGCAAGACTCACAAGCAGAGAGCTCACAGTGTACTTCAGTATGTCTTTGCCTCCATCTGCAGCGGAGCACACCTACGTAGAGCAGCAGTGGCAGGTTAGAAAGATCACACTAGTAAATATTTCACATTACTCAAACAGTGGTGAATAACACAAAGCCCATGCTGTCAAACTAGCTGCCTTAGAAACAAAATACAGGAACGGCAACTTCTTGCATGATAAATGATGTCAATGGAATTAGCCTGGATGTACAGCATCAAAACACAACAAAAACGCTGCGTTCATTCAGCAGATCGCAGTTTGTCTCCAGTGTGAAACCAGAAGTCAACAGTCAACCGAGTTCTTCTAACTTACAAGGAAGTTTACAGAGGTAATGTAACCAAGTACTGTTGTTGCCTAAACCTAACCAAACTGCAACAGCAAGACAAATGTCTGCAACATGTGTGGCAGCTACGCTGCATCAGTCATGTTGTTCCAGAAAACAGATATACGTGGTTTTGGGAGATAAAGAGAAACCAGCCTATTCAGTCATTCAGGTGCGAGGATGTGTTGGCCAGTGATCCATTGTTAAACTGCATCAATGCCCATCAGCATTAAGTTGAATTTTGCCCTCGCAATGAGTCAGAGAGACCAGCAGTCGTGTTGTTCTTTGTCACTCTTTGTCTATCAGCAACCCATCACCTGAATAAATGTTGGCAATGTACTGTTCTGCAAACCGGACATGTTCGAACTCTAAGTTTCTCTAGGTTCAGTTTTCAATTTTAAGTTGTAACAACGCTGTGATTACAGTCTGGTTAGGTTTAGGCACAATAAAAAATCAGCTGGAATAAAAAAAAAAGATCATGTTTTGGCTTAAAATACCCTTTTTCGGTCTCCACAAACACTCGATGTCTCCTTAAAAATGTCCATCAGTTAAACATTTAGAAATGTTGAAACTGGCAACTGGCAACTGGTCACTGGCATGGCAACATCTTATCCTGGGTCTATTATCAGCCTCATCTGAAATGACTGACCATGGCCTGCCTTGTCGCTTGTTATTGCTGCCTCAGACTCGAAGGAACTTGATTGCAGGTGTTTCGATCTATTAGGGCTTCAGTTTGCCTTTGATTGCCTCATATGCCCCTAAAAGAAGATTTTGTAATCTCATCATCAGGGTCATGCCTGTACCTTACAACCATCTACCAAAATTGTGCAACCTGCTGCTACCCTCTACCATTTTATAAGCGACAATGGACAGCGCTTACACGGTGGGAAAGATGATCTTTTTTTTGGTTTTCTCATGGGCTTTACTTTGAAGTTTGAAGGTGAGTCGTTGCCGATCATTGAACTTCACATTAAAGGGGATTTTCAGCCTGGCTCTCAGCTCTCTCTATCTCCCTCCCTCCTTCTTTCTCCTGTGTCTGGTATTACACACCCCAAGGGTAATCTAAAACATCTGGGCTGGAGATATTACACTTAAAAA
>CAEMYA010000002.1:6551823-6568744 GCA_903131615.1 Diplodus sargus | reverse complement strand
AAAAAAATCGCACTTCACTTCTCAATGGATATCATGTACTTTATGCCATTACCTCAAAAGAGCCGACCGAAATGAGTGTGGCACCAGTCCAGGGCAGTTTTTCCGTGTTTGAGTTGATAAAAGAGGCTTTCAATTAAAATTTGAGAATACACGAGTAGCATAATTTACAATTTCTTTTTACAGATACCCTCCATCCTGCTCTCAATCACTCACCGAACACCCCCTTGTTGGCATTCAGCGCAATTTAGCATAAAAGCAGGCCAGCTGACATGATACATAAAGTGATGTTGTTTTTCGTGTTTTGGCGGGCGAATGAAGTATGGATGCACAACCACACTGTGCGGAGGAGCCAGAATTGCTGCCTAGACTTGTGTGTGATGACATTTCTGGGTTATCTCTGGGAGCTTCGAGCACACAGACCCACACAGCTGCACGCACACACACACAGATAGAAACGCAGCATCGTCAGTACTGTGCAGGTACTGACATCTTCAAATATAAGATAAATGCTGTGAAGTACAGAGCTGATGAGTCTGGGAAGGAGATGGAATGCACAAATAAGTCCTCAGACCTGCATCTGGCCTGCATCTACTAGAGTCAGAGAGGAAAAATGAAGATGGTATCAGAATGAAGGATGGAAAGAGAACAGTCAAAAAAAAAAAAAGGACATGGAACAAAGAAGCACATTTGCGCAAAAGAAGAAAATAATTTACCTTTAAGTTACCTTTTTAACCTTGGTGTGTCGACTGTTACATGATTCAAAGATGCCTGTAGAGAAGGAATAAGTAGCCCACATCTCCTCTGGGTTAGTTGGAAGTAAGAACTTAAGCCACCTGCAGCCATCTGATCTCGAATAAGTAGATTGAGCTTCTTGGAAATGCTGTGGTGTTCCTGAGGCCAGTGGAGAGACTTCAGCAAACCAAAGCAGAGCTCATTGCTTTAACTTCATAATCTCAGTTTGACTAAAGCTGGCTTAACTTCAGTCTGCAGCCACTCAAGTATGCTCATCCAATCAAAACAAGCAGAACTGTTGCAAGCTTCGAGTTTATGTGAAAAATTACCCACAAAATCCTGTCCCTTCATAAACTTGATACGAGACAAGCGCGCACTTCTCATAAAAGACATATCTTCAACAGAGAGAGGAGCTGGCTTTTTGTGTGAAGATAGAACGTTCAAACATTCAAAGGTTTATGAGTCACTGCGTCCATGTACAAGCTTTAAACTCTCTTACATTGCAACTGTGATCACACTGTCTTAAAGCTTCGGTCTCATAATAAAGCTTGAAGAGGATGGAATCTGCTCACAACAGCTCAGATTCACAGGGTGCCGCAGTTCTGCACTCGAGCCAATAATAATGTATTCTGCTTATTGATCTAGCAGGGGAAAGGTGGACCCTGTCACTCGTGGTCAGCACTGCTAATGAATGGCTGATGCTGCTCTGACACCTCCCTGACAAAAAAGGGTGGGTCCAGAGCGCTCATCCAGTCGCACAACAATACAGGAAATTGTGCTTGGCTCGCGCGAGGAATGCAATGAAAATCCACCCTGATGCTTGTCAGCGAGCCTCGCATTCCTGCCTCACATCTCCCTTCCCACACACGCACACACACACACACACGCACTAGCCACCTGGAGATATCTTAACAGACTCAATTTAGGAGGCAGGTGCTCAAAAGAACAAAACAATTTTTTTTAAAAAGCAAAATAGATTAGTGCATACAGTAATTACATGGCCTTAGTAATGGTGCAGACTGCATGCTTTACATTGTGGTGCTTTTTGTTTGCAGTGAACAGCTATTTAGTTAACACTTGGGCTACTGGATGGATGGATGGATGTATAGATACATACATAGATAGATAGATAGATAGATAGATAGATAGATAGATAGATAGATAGATAGATAGTTAGATCACTAATGTTCTCTAATTCAATTAGCACAATGCAGTGTAACCACCTCCAACACCATTCCCGCGAAGCCTATGTTACATACAGTGAAGCCTACGCATTCTAAAGGTATTGCAGTGCTGACACTTTAATTGAACGTAAACCCTCATTTGTGTTTGTAGTACTTGTCTATCCAACAATATCACCACAGGACTTAGTCATTAGTCTGAGTCAATACTGTTCTGCCACATATCACCATCCACTGACAGTAAGACTGTGTAAATGCACCTTTGTAGATACAGAATGTAAAAAGTACTTGTCTATACAACAATTCAAGGCCAACTGTTCCATAAAAATTACATTATCTACTTCAGGCTAAATGTCATCCTCATTTGTGTTTGTATGTAGACTCATTAAATCTAATGAATATTTACCCTGGCCTCTATATCAAGCCGTAATGCACACTGTGATTAATTAATGTAATTGTACGTAATCTTCTCATAGGAATTTGAAAATAAGTCCAGCCATATCACCCAGATGGAGTCAGAAACAAATGTATGTGAGTGAATGAAAAATAATTCTCTTCATCCTCCCCTCTACGCATAGTCCCAGCCATAAAGTAACTGTGGATTTGATTAGCTTTGACTTTCTGCAATCAAGATGAATTTCAAAGACTGCTGCTCAGTAGTACAAAGAGTTTTCCCTTCATGGCAGTACCACTTTAAAGGCTGTTCGTCCATACACAAACCCTTGCATCAACTAATTATGCACCTTCAAGATGCCTCAGATCTGCATTTAAACAGTCTGTCGGCTAAACATAAAGCAGTGAATACATCATCTTGTTTTGCGGTGTCCAAGTCTTTGAGCTTGTGTGGGCATCATTTTATTTGAAGCACTACGTAAACTTTTCATGCATTTCATAGGAGTTGATAAAAGGGCTGCACAATATGATCAAAAAAAGGAAAGCATCATAGTGTGATTATTTTGACAAATACTGCGATTAGTTGATTAGATTAGTGATCTTTTTGGCATCACAATTTTTATTTGCACTGAAAATAACATACGATTCTTGATTTTCAAGGTCGATACCAGGAAGTGAAGAATCAACAGATATTTTGGGCGATTAACACACATTTTTTGTGACGATCCCTCAAATGCGGTTATCAAGCACTTTAGTGACAAAGATATTTAACGGAAGTAGGATATTTTAGCGTTTAACAATAAACCTTATTATCTAAAATGACATCAGTGCACCAGAACTTACTGAAGTTACTGGGAAATGAATGACCATAAGTTTCACCAAGGATATGTTTCTGCATTGTAATCTTTTTAAAGAAAGAGTTTTCATATCAGCCAACATGTACAGCAATGACAATATATGTGCAAGCAACCAATAATATCACATAGACCAACCAATACATATATCTGGCTCTAATTAAAATCATGATGATGTGACAGTTGGGGTCTGTTCCAAACAACGAGAACAAGATTTGCAGGCCAGGGCATCTCTGCAGCACTACAGTGCTTCATTATAAGGTTGTTTTGTCACACATTTGACCTTTATCAGAGCAATTGCAGCCTCTTAAAAAATACATTTTGCCATACTGGGTATTCCATTATATTCTGATTTACTGTGCAGCACTAGTTGATAACACACTAGAATGCATTATTGGCCAATATAAGTTCCTTCATAAATGTTTAATGTATCTATCTATCTCTGAGGACTGTGTTTGTGTGTACAGTGTAAACACTTGATGGGGGGGGTGTAAGTAAAGTGTTTATCCGTAATCTTAAGAGGCAAAGGATGCTGTACTCATCACAGGACTTAGTCATTAGTCTGAGTCATTCTTGTTCTGCCACGGATCACCATCCACTGACAGCAAGTAAGTGTGCAGCAACGATTAATAGTATGTAAATGCACCCCACTGGATACAGCATGTTAAAAAGTACTTGTCTATACAACAATGCAAGGCCAACCGTTTCATAGAAATGACATTATCTACTTCAGGCTAAATGTCATCTTTCTGGATGGCTTTGGATATCTGTTTAGATGGTACTTCTTCCCATTACACCCGAGTCAGTGGAGTGCCTCGGTAAGCCCGTGTTTTAGCTGTTAAAATGCATGCATTCCAAATAAGATCTCATGTAACTACATTATCTGCTACAGTTTTGCCACACGCGCCTTGGGCCTGCTCCCAAAGTTGAGTCATTAATCGTGACCAAGTGGGATTACTTACAACCAGCATGTGGTCTTACGGATGCTTGAACTATGACAGGGTGGGCTGCTGCGTGTTCTTAGCTCAAGTACGCTCAATATGAAATGACACTACAGACGAAACATTCATATAATCTCTTTACTCTTGTACTGTGCTCATTTTTTTTTTTCCCTTCCTGGCACAGTCGCGGTCTGAATTTTGACACTGGCATTAATGGAATGCTAAGAAGATCGCTGCTTAAGCCAGCTGTCATGATGGTACATGCTGCTTTTGGTAAATGTTAGACCTTTTAACATGTCTGGGAAAATTTCTAATCAGTGTTTCCGGAGTTTTGTGAATAGCGACATCAAACATTGATTGAAGGATTAGAGAAAAAACGAGCAGTCTTGGTTGAAAAGAGACCATTCTTACTGCTGATCAGTCTTTGTGATCGTCTTTTGTCCGTTCGATTGGTTCAAACACTGCTTCTTTTCACTCTCTGATGTACAAATGCAGAGTTGACAAGCCTGAAATCACCATTAAAGTCTAGACGAGGGCTGAAAGCACAGTATGTCACCGACACCTATGCCTAGTCAGGTGATCACTCGCTTACAGGGGAGAAAATCAGATACAAAGACAAAACAAACAACGGCAACAGTCATTTTGTTTCTATTTCTGAATGCGCAGCTTTACTCAAACAACTTATTTTACCACTTCCCTGCCCGTCCTCATCTCAGGGCCATACTCTTTTGTAAGCACTTGCTCGTGTGTGTCCTTGCAACCTCTATAAGCGTCCCTCCAGTGCCCTCCCGATAAGTCAAGCATGAAATGTAGGCAGGACAACAGAGGCCAGACTACAGCAAAGACAAATGGCACAGTATCCATTAACTTGTCAGCATAGGAGATAAATGAACTCCCCTTCAGTTATTAATGGGATTAAGGAACATCTACACTGACAATGAATAGCCCAATCGAGGTCCGGCAAATATGAGGAAAATAAAGACAGCGGCCAGTGTCACCAGAGCAGCGGCAGAAGGCTTTGTGGGAAAGATCACTTCACGTGTTCCTTTTGCTTATGTGTGGGTTGTCGTCCAGTGAGTTTGCTTTGGTTCCTTCGGTTATCGCAGCTGGTGATCTGACAGAGGTGTGACCTCTCTCGACTGATTGAGGACTGTGCCATTTAAAACCAGAGTGAAGGGTATTATAGAGGTAGGCTGAGAGTCATCGCTGTTAAAAGTCACCTGTACATCAAGCGTGACCTTCGGCGGCCAGTGAACGTAATGAGCTTTCAAACAGATCACCATCATCTGCATGCATTTAACGTCCTTCGTTAATATCTATTTCACGCAGGGTATGGATTTTTTTTCAGCTGATACCTGCAACTGATTATGACCAGGTGCTTTGCAAGTCAATTAAACCAATTAAGCTTCATATTGAATGTATTCAATAATATAGTTGTCCATTATCGGACCAATACTTGAACAACTCGATATTTGTGCATCCCAAATTTCATTAAAGAGTAACTCCACCTATTTTTCACTTTGAAGTTTGTTTCTAGGTCTTGGTGCATATGTGGGAAAAAAAGTAGTATAAAGACTGTTGTGGCTCCAGAGGAATCTGCACAAGCTGTAGTTCTGCTTTGTGATCTTGATTGTCTTCAAGGGTAGGAATGCAAATTGTGAAGTGACAGTCCAATATTTTGGACTGTCACTTCATAATGTGAAAAAAATATATTCACTTCACAACCAGATTTAAAGAAGAGCACCAAAACATGACATTTAAAAAGCATGATGCTTTAAAAAAATAAAAGAGAAAAAGCAGTTTATCGATGATTTAAACAGCTGTTTCCTTTTCTGTCGTTTGACTCATCAATTAATCACTGCAGCTCTGTACACTACACGGCTGTGTGCTGCAGTAATTTGTTTAAAAATCTGGGGTCATATTTCTGCATCGTTCAATACATCAAATAACTCATGACTGTTATAGCCCACAGTGCACATACTGTAGTAAAATAATGCACCCATGGAAAACGTAAGTGAATTAGTCTGCGCTGAGTCTTAGGCTACACGGCCCTGTGATATGCCAGGCAGTATTAAGTTACATTCAGACAGCATTTCCATCCCTATCAATTCCAGCCAGGTCGATTGTTTATCCAAATGCACCAGATGCTGCTCGCAGGAAAGTATTTCCCTCAAGTTTTTAAGCAACAAATCAACAATCTGTGAGCATGATTAGCAGCTCACGGAGCCAACCTAAATCCACAATCACTCTAAAAATGACAAGCTTCTTAATCTGTGCTGAGTGAGTGGAATCTCTGAGCGAAATGAACGGTGACCAACAATATTAACACTAATCATGATTCACCAATAGCTGTCCATCCCATCGCCTCTCCAGATGGCTGTCCATTTGCCTAAAAGGCTCTAATTGTGCAGCCATTACAACAAGACTGAGTCTGAAATTAAGATGCATCAAATTCATTAAAACTGACTCTCTAAACAAGCACAAAAGCATCTTACATTTCAATACAGAGGGCCCACTGCTGCAGTCATGTGCTTTGTCCAGGCGGACAGGCACAATCACCAAACAATGTGTGCGAGTCAGCACCAGTAACCAAACAGAGGAAGTGATGTATTGCACACTGACTTGGAACAATGCGGACTGTTTTACCTGAAGGCGAATGTTTCTACCCCATCAATTTGTTTCAGTGGACAGAGGCACCCTGTGACATCCTCAATAGAGTGTTTGTTAGCAGCCGTCTCTGAAGACACCTGCTACCTTTGTGAAACCACAAAAAAAGTAAATACACTGCTGCTTTTGTACAATTACAACACGACTTCTAATCTTCACAATGCATTCTTTGTTGCTCTCCTCTTTTATGGCAGGGAGTTTGAATGCTGATGGATCTTTTCAGGCTGACTCTGGGAGCTCTGAGATGGGGGAAAAAAAAAAAATAAGGACACCCCAAAGCGGTTTCATTGCTATAATAGTGACCATGGTGACCATTGTGGCTCTAAGGATGCTCACACAGAGATCAGATATTATCAACACCCTCCATCCGCCTCCATCTGCTCCAAAAACCAGCTCCTGGCTGTGGACGAGGTTACAGCCGTACTTCTGTTTGGAAACAGATGGACAGAAAAGTCCCTTTACAATACCACACATTTAACTGGTATATGATTAATTGAGGGGACAGGTTCAGGGTTTCTTTTTATCTGGCTGAGCCTTGAAACAAGTTGGCTCCCCGCTCTCTCCTCTGCATTTATTATGCCAGCCTACCAGGGAGTATTACTTCTTGGAACGGCAGACTCTTGAGTTGACACCGCCAGGCTTAGGTAGCCTTAGGAGCTCTGCTTAAGGCACTCTCCCGGTGTAGAGGCAGAGGTCTGTCTGACATGTGTGACTCCCGAGGCAAGTGTGTTGCTAAATGAATAGAGACAGGGAGGGTGGCATGACCCACTTCCATAGGCTACAACAAACCCCACAGGTACTGCTGCGCACTGCTCATGGAGAATATACATATTACAATCACCAGAAAGCTGGAAGGGCAATGAAAGAGGAGGAGGAGCTGTGCAATCATTTAAAAGCTGATCCAGGGGGTCAGGTGAAACTAAAAGCTTTTAACAGTTTCATCTCTGCATGTGACGGTTTTTAAAGACTCTATATTGGACTTGTGATGTACAATTAACCTTCTCCTGGCGACATAATGGTCAATAATGGTATCGCGATGAAACTAACACAGAGAGCTCTCTCCAGCTTATCTCCTCTACGCGATAGCATCAGGGTCTGTCTGCGTGGAATCTTTTCCATTTACCCTTTTTGTTTTCTTTATTCAGTTTATCGAAGAAGGAAAAGTGGCGTCCTTTATTTCGGTCTCAATCGAGTCTGGACGCACGGCTTGCTTTGTATCCAGTGGAAGCATCCCACAGGAGCGGAGCCGGACAGCTGGAGACCATCAGTGTGAGGGCGCGCAAGAGGACTGGAGCAGTGCACATCCGTGCCTTCACTGTGCGCGCACGATGGACGGACCGATTTGGCCCCTTATCACGGAGAAATTACGCACGGGAGAGGCAGAAATTGAGTCGCTCGCCTCATCGACTCAAGAAAGTGTCCTGCACACCGCATGTAAACCGATTAAGAAACCAGGTCGTGCGCAGATTCGATCGGCAGTTGTCTCGTCTCCAAAACCGTGCGGACAGGGCTGCTCCTGCTCCCGCAAACAACACAGCCTCTCCATGTACGCACATCACATTTTTGCTCTGCTGTCCATGAGGGCTTCCCCTCTTCCTAACCATCAAATTCACTCGGTCGCTCTGATCATGTAAAGAAGCTCCCACTGACCATTCTGTGGTACTCCCACGCTAAAGGGCTTTTAAAATATATATATATATATATATATATATATATATATATGCCAGTCAGTCACTTCTTTTCCCACTCACCTTTCACATGCTGCGGGACAGCGACGCTCACACACAGGGCGATGGAAAGGAGTAGCGGTCCCATCCTCTCTCACAATAAACAGCTCTGACTTCCAAGGTTAAGGATGTTGGTAAAAAAAATAATAATACAAATTTTTTTTTAAAAATCACGGAGCCAAAGAGCCAAAAGTTCTCCCCTCCTGCGCTCTCGCCGGGCTGAAGGATTAGCCCTGGCAGCTGTTTGGAGCTGTATGTCCGGACAGGTTAAAGTCCTCCTCGGGGATGAAGTCGGCACGGAGACGCGCTCTCTCCACCTGGATGCTTGTGTTGGAGAGTGAAGTGTGCCTGCCTCGTCCCCCCTCCGCTGCTGCCTTCCCAGCTCCTACCGCAGTGGTGCGATGTAGTGGTGAGAGCGACGTGTGCGCTCAGCGCTCTCGGACGACCACAGTCAAGACACCGGAGTGAGGTCGATCTGCACTTCCGGTCCAGGCGACCAAAATAAAACCGAGTTATTAACACATTCAATTTTTAGAAAAGACACATTTGACTTTTTTCACACTCCGCAGTCGTACTTTTTATTTCTCAGTGATTTTGGTTTTGAAGGTCCAATCGCCGAACATCCTGTCTAGGAGTGTGCGCATTGACGCAGCTTCAAGGACAGTCCCTGTGGCTCTCTCTGCGTGAGGATGTGCGCTTCACGGTCGGTCACAGCAATCCGACCGGGGCGCTGTCTCCTCCTCGTCCTCATCCCCCCTGGAAAAGCACTTTCCCCAAAACGCCCCACGGGTTGGGGACTTTAAATTGTGTGTAATCAGCCACTTCAGACTTTTCCTCAACCTCGTTTTTTTTTTTTTTTGGTAACTCCCCCATGGCAAGCTGAAGGAAGTGGGATAGCTGTTTCAAGTATTCTAACTTCGCATTTTCTCTGGAAAGCCTTGATGAGTTTTAAAGTGCAGATCCTGCAGAAGACTTCATAAGTCTGTACAAATCAGTTGGGAGATGTTGATACAGTGTGCTGCAGCACAAACGTCACTGACGGCCAACATCATGTGTAGTCTAGATTATCTCATTGTAAAATTCAGCACCCCTTTATTTTGATATTGTCTAGTTATTCGTGCCCATACTGCAACATGCTTACTGTGTACCCATGACTGACAATAACAGCCTATACCTGGCCTTTTCCTATTAATGCCACTTCAGCTACTTAGAGAAATGAAACACTCTGATAATCATACTGAGGGTTGATCCTAACGACCAGCTTGGGATTTCATCCGTCCATCCACTCAGACACTGCTGACAAGGCGCTGATGAAACTAGGATGTATACTGCTGTGCTGAAGGTATCTCACTGAGTGGTGACATTTCACAATTAGATTATTTCCGAGAGGGTGGCATCACGCTGATTGCTCATGTGCCATGTGTGGTATTTCAGTCCCTGCTGATTGGATTTTGATGAAACTTGGGGTTAAATGAATCAGACAATTGCACCTTGGTGATTTCAAATTTAGGACTATAATTACAGAGTGAATACAGAGCTATTCTTTTGCTGATAAAATGTTGAGATGTTGGTTAGATGAATATGTTCCTCATACAAGGACATGCAATTTTGGACCTGAAGTTGTCTTCCCATGACATTCACTGTAGGTCGGTAATTGGTCATCAGGGAGAATGTGAGCAACAGATGAACGCGGCCAGTGGCGATTCTAGAGAGTGTTGGGGCCCGAGGCAAAAATTCCCAGGGGGCCAATCTAATCCATTTTGTCGTAAATAATACCAAAACAGGTTACTACATTTAAACCTTTCTTTTTTTGAAGTACAAGAGTGTTAAGATATTAATCACATCAAAAACCAAAACAATTAAAACCTGAAATAATAACTAAACATAGTTTCACATTATTTTAAGACCAGCGATCATCAGCACATCAAGCTTTGATTTTGAGGCAGCAGCAGTAGACTGAATTGTGCCTCTTTGGATGGTTTATAGTCGTCATTGCAAAATGTGTCCATGTATTATATTATATGAGTGGCAGTTGGGGTCCACTTTCCCTAAATTTCACTGGTGACCCCAAACATTTATCCGCTGTGCCTCTCGACTTGGACTGTACACAGCCTCTTAGCCCAGCAGATGCCACTTTGAACACTGGGGTTACACTACAGAGGTGAATTACAGCTGGTGGAATGAGGACTAAAACTGGAACAGAAAGAGAGTGGGGCATCAGCAGTGGGCAAAACCAGCTTTTTTTTCTGTGATGTTTGACATTTTTGTAATTAGCTAAATGAGGAAATGTTGGCAAGTTCATTGTTCACTAATCATTGTTTGGCAAAAGGCAATAAACCTGAATTGAGTAGGTGCGTGGTGAGATTGGGATTTCAGTGAGGAACATTGGAGTAAATATATTTCCTTTTCCTGACATTTTGTGAGTTTATTTTGTTTAATTTTTGGACTAAGTAGCAGACATGTCACTTTTACATCTCCCAGCTGAACTACAGGAGATATCAGCCTCTTGCAGTACAAAGTGCTATTATGAGACGGGGTAGGCTGGGCTAGCATGCTAACTTCAGTACACTGCATCACAGTGCAGAGATGTCTTTGAAATAATGTGAACACTGTTGTTTTTTCACACTCTGTGGATAATGTTTAATTTTTTGACTGTTTTAAACTAAAATTCTGGCCGTTTCTTACAAATTGCTCTTTCCAGGGACATGATTCATCCAGTCTAATACTTTGAACTCAATTTCTATCTCCACATGTTTTCTGCGAGACTAACCCACCACTGAGGAAAGAACAGGGCAGGGCTCAGACTTTAAGATGATGTCATCATCCAACATTCCATAGCTATCAGTCTGACCTTGAGGTGTTTTCGAGCTCCTCATCATGAATCATGAAAGATATCAAGTGTCTTATGGTATAATGTAGATAGAGACCTGCACTTGGTCAAGACCTATAAATCATCCACAGTGCCATCAGTAAAGTCTGCTATCATCTTAATGAGACGCCGCCCTCTAGTCCTACCTCCACAGCACCTCCCATCCAGACTCTGGAAAGCAGATCCTGGAAAATGTGATTTATTTCTTTATTTTTTTATTTAATGTGCTAGAATTAAGGAGGATTTTTATTTTAATGATGAGAACAACAACTGCTTAAAAGCCAAGCTTAGCACTCATAAAACCACCGAGCAAATATCTAGTGCTAATCCTATGAAGACATTGATAAAAGGTCTTATTTGATTGGTATTACCTTTTGTCTAGAGATGGATTAAAAATCAAAAATTCAAAAACAGATGATCAGATAAACATAATACCTGTTTTTTTTTTCTCATCTTATTAGCTCGTGCGCATTTACAATCATAAACTCCTCATTAGACTTGAGGTTCATTCTTGCCTGAGAGACAGAGAGAAAGAGAAATCAAACAACTGACAGATGATCAGGGAGGATTGGTCGCCGGCACCGAGGCTTGCTGGTAAATCTGTGCACAAGTGCAGACCCTTTGACCTCCTCCCAGTCTCTGCTGTAAGCCTCCACACTGAACACAGCTCCTACAACTGTATTCTGCAAATCCTCCACAGTGGTCTGTCTAAACCTCAGTGAGTCCAGTCTTCCAACTCGACTCCTCTCGTCTCCTTTGCCCTTGTTTTTCCCTTGGCATGTTGAGAGACTGCAGCTCAGACCAGCGAATCCCCTTCAGCTCACATCCATCCTCATTTAGGCCACGGGGACCCATTTAGGATGAGCAACGGGCTGGAAAACACAGTGACCTTCTCATATTTGACTCATTTACTGCTGTTTTTATTTCAGCCACTAAAAGCGGGCGCCGTGTTTTTATTCCTAGCAAAAGTTACAGAGTTGGAGAGGAGCGTCCGCCATTTCTCCTGTGGTAATAATCCACACCTTGAAGGGCACAGAGAATGTACCCCTTCATCCGAACGGACAGTGGGCTGAAGCACCTTAAGGATGCAGACATAATCTCAAATTGAAACTTCATGGGTGAAGAATCTATGAACTCAGACTGAGAATGTACTATTGGCACGAGGGCTTTATCTTCCACCGTGCCCTCAGCATTTTCATAACCGCAATTTTAATGAGGTTAACCTCTTTAAAACAGTGGATGAGGGGATAACCACTTTTTCTCCCTCGCCTGTCTGTTTCTATCGGTATGTTCCCACTCTTTCCCCATTCCCTGTCTCTCACAGGGGGGTGGGGGGTTGTTTCATATCCACTCGCTCCCCTCTCTCATCTCCCATGTCTGCGGGTTCTCGCGCCCTCCTTCCCAATCAGACTGCTCGAGTCGTGTTCAAGGCCTCCCTCTTTCCTCTGTGCGCCCTCCACAAAGACAGTCTAACAAAGGCCTAAGGCAGAGACAGAGAGAACTAGAGACAATAAAGGGAAAGCGGCGGCGGTGGTGGTGGCGGTGGTGGTGGTGATGGTTAGCCAGGTTGGTGACGTGATGGGTGGTGGTGGTGGTGGGGGGGGGGCACTGTGCAGGATGGGAACAGCAAGCTAGGGAAGGAAATGGAGTGAGAGCGTGGGAGAGACAGAGACAGTGAGGGGCAGATTGAGACAGTAAGAAAAGCAAGCAACACTAAATTAGATGCTCTTGGAGAAGAGATAGTGAATTAATTCCAAAGAGAATATTGCATTGTGTCGTCTTTTCCCTTCCTCTCTCAGCGTTGGGACACACGGCTGAGTTATGTGTTCCCCGAGCAGCCTCTTCTATTTCTCTCTTCTGCTAGTCCCAGGCCGTTACCACTGGCATCGGCTCGTGTCTTCCCGCTCTTTGTCATCCTGATTATTATTGTACTTTTTTCTGCAGCAAACACACCGCGTGCTGAAGTTACAAATGCACCGAAAATGAGATACTGATCGAGGCTGTGATTGCGATGTTAAAAAATAAAGCTACTCTCAGTATTTTTGCATTATGTCATTGAAATCAGACAATTGCGCAACTGCTACAATTGCACTCTAATCATCTCTGAATAATAATACAAAAAAGAAAAGAGTCGTCGAGATGTTGCAGGCACATCCAAAGCATGTCTCATTTTTGTACTTTTTGCATCGACAGCCACGGATTTTCCTTTTAGTTTTCTCGACTAAATGAACCATGGTACAACATCTCACTAGGAACATTTTCCATAACTCGCCCCCACTGTGTGACCATAATAACGATGATCTGCCACTGTGCACCCCATCCCATCTGTTTCCACTGCGAATACGTCCAAGGCACCAATCTGGTGGTTGCTGGCCTGAGCCCCCACATCCAGAAACCTGCAGTTCTTATTTAAACTACAGTTGGAGAATTATAATATTTGGCGGTCGGGTTTGCTGAGCTATGCTCTGCTGATGTTCCACTCTACAGCGTTTTTGTCAGCTTGGGCTGAATGCATAATGGAGTGATATATATATATATATATATATATATATATATATATATATATATAAATATCAGGTTCAATTGGATGAATGACACAAGCTTTCACACTATTCTAAACTTGCCTTCTTATAGCTTATTGCCAGTGTTTAATTAGCCAGAAATGTAGCCTTTGAGTCTCGTTCAAACATCTCTATTGTGCTCTAACATCTGAAAGAACCGACTTAATGACTAGTGAGCAAGTAGACCTATATATACATCCACATCAATGGCATATTTTCCCACTTCTGAAGTCTTGGATTCAGTGCAGTATCTGTCGGTGTCTGAAAATACTTCTATTTCAGACAGGCATCACTGTTACAGCTGAAAATAGCATAATCACCAAAAAAACAAATGTTAATTCTCCAAATATTCATAGTCTCACCCAACAAGCCTCCCCGCAACTTTCTTCAAATCAAGAAGACTTAGCAAGGTGTTATTCTATCAGACTCAGACTCTTGCTGGGTTTTTAATTGCACATTCAGCTTCGTCTTACTTCGATTTTTAGGAGTCCATTTTTTTTATTATAGTTTGTTTAAAAGTATCCCTCCTCCTTCAGTCTTCAGACGCATTCAGGTCTTGTCACATTGTATGAGTGCCGAGATCAAGGATAGACCTTTAACTGCAAGTTAACAGTTTTCTCTTTTCAGACTGAGCCTCCCCGGCTGAGGCTTGAGACTAAAGATCAATTTATAGAAATGTTTCTCTCAACCATTTACTGAGGACTTCCAAACCTTTTGTGCTTGACACACACAACTGTTACACTTTGATACAAACGGACAATACAGGTCAGAGTGAAAAACGCAAATGCACTGTTATGCTAAAGAGTGGCTCTTAAAGCCTCTCAGTGTCTGCAACTCATTTTCCACAGCACAATGCCACATATCAACAAAAGCAAATGGCCTGGAAGGACCATATTTCTTGTGCACAGATCAATATGCTGTTCTCCTGCATGAGACAGAAGGATTTATAATGTAACAAAGTGAGTTATGAGGAAGTCCTCCCATCCTCCTCCTCCTCCGCCATCCTGATCATCAAAGACTCAACACATGACCTCCACCCACCAACCCAACCGAAATCCCCCCCTCACATTCTTCCCTCCTGTCACCTATCTGAGGCTGTTCATTATTAGAACCAGACTCAGCAAAATGCCCACTTAAAGCTATTATGCAGTATAAGCTAAAAGGAGTCTTTACTGATTAAAAGTGTAACCTTGTTTTGTAGGGATCCTGAGTGAATTGAGTTAATTGAAGCTTGTTTGGTTTGATTTGATCAGCATTTAATCAATCAACTGTTCCATTGCTGGCAGCCTGATCAAATCAACAGCCACGGTATACTGAGATATTTGGCACAGCTCTGTATAAATGGAGGCAATGGGAACTACGGTGAGTGCTGCCCTTTTAATATAATGTGTTTATTTGATACTAATGTGCTTATTAGTGTGCTTGAAAACAGAAAGGCATAGATATTCCTGATATATATCCTTTTTGACAAGAGTGATTAAAGGCGCTATTTCATCGGTGTCAGCAGTGATGTTTAATCTTATTTGAAGTTTGCTTTTCAGCAATAAGCAGAAGCCGCTGGCCCTCGTTTGCCCTCTGCAGTAACCTCAGTCTAGACAAACCTCTTAAAATCTATTGAGCCAAAACCAAAAATATCTGGAGAAAACTTGACTCATAAAGAGCTTCAGCTTGGATGTTTCTACTGTAGGAGATCTTTGAGGTTTGCTGTCCAAGTGAATGTCCAGAGGACATAGACACATGGCTCTTTAAAGAGTGAGAGCACCTTTTTTTACGTAAGCAACGGAATAAATCAGTGGGATCACTGGTCTATGCTCCAATTGCCTGAAAATAAATTGTATCAGTGGTAATATGTGAGGGATAATGGTAGGGGGTTTCAGGTAAGGAGACATCATGCCTCAGTGAACTGCTTATAAAACCATTTACTGTGGCTACTCACGGCGTCTGTTCCAATGGAACCATAGAAAGTATTTACTGACAGCCAGAGGGGCTCACATATTATTAAGCCGCACATAAAAGACATTTGGGAATTGCATAAATGTGTATTTGTGTGTTTATTGCTGGTTGTGCGAGCATGCAAGTGGATTATTTGTTTGCAATTCTTTGCGTCTGCGTAGTATTTAAAGTGTCATAAAAAGGCCACATAGACAACAAAACATTATGTTTTATGACAGTAGGCCTAGAGCCTTATAAATGATTAACTGCTGCAAAGGGCTGCTTAAGTGTCTGTTTTGCCAACATGTTTATCCATCTGTCTGAATTGCATTTACACAAATGCAATATCAGGATCTCATAGGGAGTCAAATTCAAGTCATAATAAAGGTAAGTATAACCTGATGGACCAGCGGTGTGTAGAATAATTAAAAGGTAAACATTTTGAGTAATACGATTATTTGTTTTTTTGCTGAAGGCTTTTGGACAAGGATGATACCACTTATGTGTGTGCTCAACATGATTTAAAACACAGGAAAAAGGTGAAACAGCATTATATTGGGTGCTATGCACCGGACTGTTCCTTTACCAGGACTGTTGACTTCCTTGAGTCCCTGCTGATTGTCCAGAAAGTGGTCCAGACCAGGAACAAAACACCTAATGTTATATGCCAAATTGTAATCTTTACAGTTACATTTTTCACTTTGGGTTGGCATTGGGTTAGGGCAGATTAAATGACTGCAATATATTGTGTAAATTAGCTCGTACATAGCTTGTACATAGCTTTTTGTGTTTTTATCAAAGCAGGTTTGTGAAGTTTTTACCAACTTGCTCACAGTTTTTAAAAGGGATCTGAAAGCTAACAAGCTTGAAAAAACACACGGTAATGAGCCCATCACAAAAATTAAACCTGTGAATTCAATGACGGGAACAATCACAACAATGTCCTAGAAGTGCACACGCAGAAGATAAATATACCTGTCAGCTGGTGTTCGTGCAGAAAAAGTAAAAACATACAAAACAACATGCACGCACACACACGCATCATTTCAAATGCTTTCTTTCTT
>CAEMYA010000002.1:6511288-6543452 GCA_903131615.1 Diplodus sargus | reverse complement strand
TTTTTTTTTTATTCTGATCTTGTGCACACATGTGATGAAGATGGTGGTATCATTGAATCTCCAAAAGAAAAAGAAAAAGTGCCATTGTTCTTTTTCTCGCATTTTAAATATGCAACCATCTGAGGGGATCCATATGTGTTCAGAGATACGCAGTAATCTCAGAAGCCACTGATGGCCCATGATATCCACGAAGCAGTGGGTGCTCCGGTCATACACATGGCTTTATCGCTACAGACTGAATATATTTTGCATGCTCCAAGATACTGTGGCCGGATCCTGCCTTTGCATACATATGTGGGGGTTGTTGACGGAAAAAACATGAGGGGATGCTTCGTGTCTCCAGACGAAATTCGACTCCTGCAGAAATGCTACATGGTTACAAGCAGCACAATTCACTTTGGAAGCTTGGGTAATCCCGGTGTTGCTTTCAGGAAGCAGGAGAGCTGAACACATACTTACTGGACGGCGACATATGGTTTGGCTCCCTGTTGGGCTTTGGGGGATTATTTGCAATGCTCCGTGCATTTTAGGCTACAGAATCACTTTGCAATTTGAGCTATTGTTATCCTATGGAGGAAGATATGTCAGACTTCAGCACACTGCTGTGGTTGTTGCAGACCATAATGAATTTTAAGCAACTAAATTGGTCTCACGTCAGCGTTTTTCCAAAACAACCTATATGAATATTAACAAAATAACATGACCGACACCGACAAACGACACATGTGCTGGAACTTTGTCGTACTGTCCAAGTTTGGTTAGGTTAAGGCTTCTTCTATTTCTATTACTAATTATGTTCTATTATTTGTTAAGGGATAAGGATTATAACTGTTTGGTTGGGTTTAGGAAAACATTGAGGTTTGTGGTTCCACTGTGTTACTCCTATAATTTCCATTACAAACATACCTACATTACTCGAGTGATTTACGTTACTTCAGTCACTATTGGCTCCAATTTTTCACACCTCTGCACTGTTATAAAGTATGACGGAGTATTAAGGCCAGTATTAATTACGAGAATAAAATCATGATATTAGGTCTACGAGAATAAAGCCGTAACATTACGAGAATAAAGTCATAATATTCCGAGAATAAAGTCATAATATTACGAGAAAAAAAGTCATAATATTACGAGAATAAAGTAGTCAGAACTCTTAAAATAAAGAGCAGTCTTCCCCCTGCGTTAAAATGAGGAATGTTGAGCATCTTGTGAAGTTATACTTTGGTATCGGTTTCACAAATAAGGAAATACTTAATCTTTTGGCACATCAGCATCAAATTATCATCAGTATCAGGACTTTGAAACGATTGTGCAAACGACTGGTCACGTCAGATCTTGATAACTCTATCTAAGCTTTTTTATCATTAAAATGAATTTTTATTCTTGTAACATTTCGACTTTTTTCTCTTATTTTTACGATTTTATTCTTGTAACATTACAACTTTATTCTGGTAATATTTTGACTTAATTCTTGTAATATTACGACTTTATTCTCATAATTTATTTTATTTTACAGAGTCTACAGAGATATAGAGTTATATTAGTTGAATTGTGAGATTTAGACAAGAAGATCTCACTCTCACCACTCTCTGTCATGCATATGTATTTACTGCCAGCAGCTAGTTAGCATAGCTTAGCAAAACGACTGGAAACCTGAGCAGCTACCCTGCTTCTGCGAAATCTGGCAACCAGCACCTCTGAAGATGAATTTATCGAGAAAAACAATAAGTGCCATTGTTTGTGTGTAAATACCGCCCATACCATAACATACCCCTATCTTAATTTGCCAAATGATTAGGGCATTCCTAACAGAACCATAGAATCTTAAACTGAAATATAACCCACTTTCAATCTTTTACCCTTTCTGCACCTACTGTCAGATGTCTGTGAGAACAGTACATAACACCATACAGCACTGTGCTCATACATCGTACAGTATATCTGTACACTAAATAGTCTTTGGTTAAAATTGTCTTCACTGTTCTACATTTTCTGCCTCAAGTCTGTGTTGTAAAAGGTCTTAACTTCACTTAAGTGTTATCTGTGCACCTGCTGTCCCTATGTTACTTACATGGAATTACAGCTTGCAGGGGGAAATAAACTGAACCTTCACACAGCATGGAGCACATGCCTGCGAGCCAAGGTCACATGCTAAGGAGACATAGTGTATAATTAATATGTCGTGGTAAATAAAAGTTAAACTTGAACCTAAACTGGACATTATCACACTATACTGTGTCTCAGAGGTGACTGCGGCACAGGCTTACTGAGTTCATGTGTGAATCTTGCAAACACTCCGTGTTTTCCATTACTGACCTTGACATGGTGTAACTTGTTGACAATTAAATTGCACCTTGCCGTATGGAAATGTATAGCAGTTATATTATTATCTTCACCGGTTAGCTCTTCAAGACACAAACATGGCATTGTTACTGGACACCTTTTTACTGCACACCTATCTCTGAACGCTGTGTTTTTGTCTTTGTTCTCTCCTCTCACTCCCCGCTCATAGCATCTCACTCTAGGGACACCATGTGAACAGCACAACAAATTGGTGGTGGGTGTCGGGAGAGCTGTTGTGGGTGATGTGTGCAATGTGTGTGTGTGTGTGTGTGTGTGTGTGTGTGTTTGTGTGTGTGTGCATGTGCCTTTGCTGTTTACATCAGAGATATGTAGAGCGAGACAAAGCATGAAGAAACTGTGTATGTGTGTCACTTTGTTGGCGTCTCTGCCCAATTATCCCTTTCTGTCTGTTAATTACAGTGTGTGTGTGTGTATGGGTAACCATGCATGTGTGTGCAGGGGTTACCATAGATGCTATTTGCTTTCCTGTTGCTATATGTGCCTTTGTATGGCTCCTCCGTTGAAATAGTCATTCTTGAAGTTGACCATTTTAAAGACATAATATGTAGGAATTCTGCATTGAAATATCATAAAACTATATATACACACACATATATACACATATATATATATATATATATATATATATATATATATATATATATATATATTTATGCACACACACACACACACACACACACACACACACACACATTGACTCGTGTGGTTACCTTATCCATTTTTCCAACAATGTTCAAACCTAGAGAAATCCACAAGTTTATGCCCGTCCCTATCTCTGGGATAGGGAGGTCAGAGAACTAAATGAAACGTAACATGAATACTTCGAGTCCCTCCACATACATTTTCATCAGCAGTGGTGGTTGATCAACAGTGTACTACCATAAGCGAGGCAGTCATTTGCATTTATATGGGTTACTCATGCAGCATTTATCTGCCATTAACAGACAGATTACTTCACTGTACATTAGCTGCAAACTAACACTAGCTAAAAACAGCACACACCAATTCAGCATTCATCAGAGACTTTGGTTCTCTCTTCTTTTTCCCCTCTTCTCTCTGTAATGTCATGAAGTGAAGTACATTCCACCTCCAGCTCCAGTCAGCAGTCAACATAACGTATCAATGCTACAGTCAGATTAATAAACAGGAGTCACGATAAATCCACTTTTTAATCCAAAAAATTAAAAAGTAATCTCTGAGCTCTCCTCCCATCAGTAAACTGCTCCCGATCTGCTCCCGATCAGAGCAGAATCTGATGTGACTGATGTGACTCCAGAAAAAAAATCCTGTTTTCTGTCATTGCAAATTGATTGTCCTTGGGTTTGGTGCCATTGAATAAAACAAGATATTTGAAGAAGCTGTGCTCTGGGAGACTATTCTTTATCTTATATGCCCCCAATGCTTTGTGTCTATCTTATATTGGCCAAATTCAATTTTCAAAAATTGTCACATTAACTGATAACGAAAACACTTGTTTGTTGCGGCTCTAACTTGTCTCATCTATCTTATCTGGTCACTACTACGGGCGGAAACAGCAGCTGTGTTCAGACGCTTTTAATTATTTGTGATTAGTCAAGTGGTGACTAAGTGGTTATGGCGTCAGGAAGCACAAATACTGATCACAACACCGGACTGTGATGTTGGGTTTACCAGCAGAACCTTTAAACCCAGAGGTCAGTGGAGCAATGCTTTTCCTCCAGATCAGATTTAGTGTGGAGATGCTCTTTAAGAGCCTTGCAAACTTGCCGCCATGAACCTTAAGACCTTAAGAAGGATGGATCTCTTCAGTCAGAGGCCCCTGCTGCTGGGTGTTTTATCACATTCCATTTAATGCTTCCTCCGAGACTGCTCTGTATGAGCATTTTAGCTTATATCACCACTACTGCATCCACAGTACTGTAAACCACAATAACAGTTCTTCCCAGTTTCTTTCTCTATGAAATACAGCATGGCGGTCCAGGTTTAGCATCAATGACTGATCAAACCAGTGGGAGCATGTCTACACTCCTACTCACCTAGCATTTTTTTTGTTCTTTCCTTTATGTTATCAATGCCCTGTTCCATAAAATAAACAATAACACTGCCGCTTGCAAACATATCACTGTGTCCCTCAGAAACACCAGAGCACTGTATAATCCAAGCACATCAGGCAAAGACAAAATGCTGAGTCCAAGAAACCGCTTTCTGCAAACTTTGCTGCCTCCCTTTGCCGTTTTCTGCTTACTCCTACACTTTATCTGCATGCAATATTTACCCAAGACATGGGCCTTTACCACACAGACAAGAAGATGCCGGCCTCTGGCATCTGATTTCTCCCTTTCCTGTTGGATGTGCGCTTGATTAATATTTCTCGCCCATTGAAAGACCTTTTACAGAAAGTTGTCTTTGATGATAAATGGATGCCATGTAAACAGGAGATGTGGGATATGTAAATGACTTTGTCTTTGGTGCGCTGCTCGATCCCCAGTCAGATATCACATGGGAGGATTCTCCATGTCTTGGATACAGAAGAGAGGGAGGTTGATATGAAAGGGCTTCCTTGGGGTTTGTGCTCGTGCAAGCGTATGTTACAGTGGGAATTAGCTCGCCATATGATGCAGGCTATTATATCAAAGGGGACTGGAAAATGAACCCAGTATGTGATACTGAGATATGACTGAATCACTGATGTCTTGCATTTGAAACAGTGAGATCTTTTATGGGAGGATGGACTTTAGAATCTCTTTTTATGACTTTGGCATTTACACAGATTGGGTAGCTCTTGAAGCACTGCTGAATGAATGATCAAGATGAGTAAATTTAGTATTCCCTCAGATTGGTCGCACAGAGTGCCAGGAAATATCAAAGGCTGCGAAGCTGCCGGTGCCATTAAAAGTAACGTCACATGGAAATAAATAACTTTTTTTTTTCTTTTTTTTTTTCGTTTAATTGAGTACATTATAGAAAAATCACATGCATACAATAGACAGTTAAACATACATAAAAAGATCTGGATTGCCCTGCCTCCACAAAACCTGTGTTCCTGTGGCATATTCATTGGTTCATTCTCCATCTTATCTTGTTGTTGACATGTAGACACCGTCCATTTCTCCTGTTTCTCTGGACGTCGTTCCTCTCTAGCTCTTCTCCCATGAGTCAACTGTTCCATATCACATATTTCTTACACAATGTTCAGCCATTCATCTTGCCTTGGTGGTTTTTCCTTGCACCATCTCTTCTTAACTGTCTTTTTGCAAGCTGCCAACAAGTCCTTGAGCATACACTCGTCTTCTCTTAGCAGCAGCGTGTCTCCTGTAACATTACCACAGTAATGTGGTATTTTGAAGTATTTTGATTATAGCCATATAACCATTTTTTTCTGAAACTGTGAAATTTTAGCACAAAGCCAAAATACATAGGAATGGTCCACATTAATTGTCCCATATGGTTATCTATAGACAAGTATTCTCTTAATTTTGTGTTAGAAAAAAGGATGTAATTATATTATTCCAACAGTGTTCTCACAAAATAATGTTATACATTTGTTCTAGTTTATGTGCATTACGATTATGAATGTTGGCAATGTAAGTTTCTGAAAATGCACTGATATGTCGAAACCTGACATTATATGTATGCTTTTATGTTCTTTCAGTTTAAATTTAAAATTGTATCTTGTAACAGCGCTGTGCTTAAGCTGTACTATGCTTATGATGCCATAAACACGGCTAGAGGTGTTGTACCTTCATATCCAGTGTTTTCACACTTGAGAATGTCAAAACACTGTCTCAAACTGAAGAATGAAAATGAATCAGTATTCTATTCAGTATTATTAATCTTACTTTACCAGTATATATATGGTAAAGTAAGATAAATATATTGGTTTGCAGAAGAAATATATTGTCACATTATTATTTCCTTGAGGTCAATCGGGAGTCTGATGTTGGTTTTAAAACACCAATACAATTTAGCACCAAACAGACCACTCTAAAATCTATTGGAATGCAACCACTCATCACTTCACTTTTATGACCGTCTATGTATTAGAGTTTTCAGTATTACTGTGGTCATCTATTCTATAAATAACATAACTTGGCTGAGCCCTGATCAGAACCTGTAGAGAAACTTTTTCAGATAGTATCCAGGGTGACAGCCAACGTTACTCCTGGGAGCCGGTGTCCATCCAGAATCACACATCTCCTGTCCCCACTGAGGGAGCTGACCATAGTGACTGTAAACTATAAAAGATAGGACCCTATCGATTCCTAAAGGGATGTTTAGAGGAATTCACAACCCACTGCAGACTGGCCGATTTCTTCAGGATATGAGAGTGAATCTATCTGTCGTGGGCACTGCTGAAGCTGAGTAAATGCTTTGATTAACTGTGAGGTGTCGTGTGGCCGGGATGAAAAGCCTGCCGATGTGGAAGTGAGCCAAGTTCATAAAATGGAAAGATGCCCTGGACAGCGGAAAAAGAATGCCTGTTAATGTTTTGGGTACTTTAGTCTATACATGGTACTTGAAAATGTATTTTGAGATGTGAATTTAAATTGAATCTGATATTATGTGAACGCTGAGCTAAGGAATGGAGGTGTATTTATTTGGAAAACTATGTCTAATACTTTAAATCTTTATGTGGTTTAATACACACTAGTCTGGCAACACATGTGCTTTTAATATTTAAGATGAAGCACTAGCCAAATGAAAGAAATAAGACAGGGAAATGAAGTGAGAGCTTTTTGTGGTTCACAGGGATTGAACATCTCTACTGTTGTCTCAAGTTCTGAAATTAGCTGGCCTAGAAAGTCACTGAGTGGGTTTGGCTGCTCGGGAATAAGCACTTTATATAGCATTTGGCAGGAAGACATGCACACATCATTTCCTGGAGGCCATCTTGTCAAAGGGCCTGTATCTATTTCTTTATGTGAGAGATGTGTAACATTTATAGAAATCCACAGAAAACATGAAATGATGAACCTCTGAAACATCCTCTCTCCTCCGCTGATGGAGCGATGTGCTTGACTCCGTCTCTTAGAAGATCTGAGCGGATTCATCAGGACCACCTCGCAAAGGGTCACTTCCAGACCACTACCAGTAAATCAAGCCCAACCTTATCCATGTGTTCAGCACCCTTTGTGCATATACAGAGATAGAAACACAAATGGATACGAAGCTGGAGCAGCGAGGACGACTGTGGAAACATCTGACACATCAATTCTGTGGAAAATGGAAGATGTCTATGATGTGTGGATGTTTACTTATGTATGATTTATTCATTTCCTTCCTCTGGCTTAACATGCCAAAGGCGTTTTTTGCTTTAGCTATCTCCAGGCACGAGAGGATGTCTGTCAGTCAGTCAGCAAGAACCAAACAGACTGTTCCTTATTATCTACCTCTGTGAGGAAGATAACACCAGTCTCTGTGCATACATTCTCATACACACACACACACGTAGTACACTACATACAACACATGCAGGGACAAAGTTCTATTCTGTAGACTGCAGAAGGCTCGATGCTAAATATAGGATACAGTAGCGCAGCGATGTGCATAATGCAGGAGAATTCTTCAGTTTTTGCTGCATTAAGGCCTTGATGCCAACCACACTTTCCTTCAAAACAGATGTTACAGGCACAATTATGACCAACTCTGCTGTCTGTATGTCAGTGAAAGGTATGTGTATGAGCGCTGTCTCCAAACAAAAATTCAGAATGGTGATTAAAATAATCTATATGTCAAATGTGTCCCATCTGTGGCATCACATAATAAAAAAAATGTAAATTGACATTTAAATTTTGAAATTTTAGGGCATTTGTCCAAAGTGACTGACAGTAATTCATTCCCACACTGATGGCGTTGGCTGCCATGCAAGGTGCCGACCAGCACATCAGGAGCAGTTTTGGGGTTCAGTTTCTAGCCCAAGGTTACTTCGACATGCGGACCAGGGGAACCGAACCAGTGGCCTTCTGATAACAAGAAGCTGGCTCTACCCCCTAATCCTATGTTGAGAAATCTCTCTACATAACAATATAATTACAGTAATCCCAGGTTTAAGATGACTTTCAAACACAATTCAATTCAGAACATGGCGTGTAAAATATTGTTAACAGACAGATAACTAATCTCATCATATTTAGTTTTGGTGTTACAAAAATCTCACTAAACACACTACACAACTCCTGTCATGCAGATTTATACCGTTGTGCCATCTGTGAGTCTCGAAAGTCTTGAGTGGAAATCGAGTCACCAATGGTTTGGTAATCTAACAAATGCTGCATGATAGAAGGATGACTGGATCAAGCAGCAGCGGCGTGAGAAAAAACAAATAATCTTATCATTTTTCAACAGACAAAACTGTTGAGATGTGATAAATGTCACAAATCTGTGCCTAAACACACATTTCATTGCATTGCCAGCATGATTTACATTATATTTCAGAGAAGGTATTTAACACATAAACTACAGTTCCTCTGCCAGAATGACCTTAATTCCATGAACAAATGATGTAATACAGTGCATTGATCAAAACCAACAAAAAAGACATCCCGCTTATTGTTTTGCCAGTGTGAATAAGATTATGGAACACAACACAGATTTCAACACATGGTCTACAGTTCCTTAGCCAGAATGACTCAACCTTAATTATGTGACAAATGATGTAACACACTAACCATAAAACAAACAAGAAAGACCTTCTGCTTAACATCTCCAAATATTGGCAAAACCATCAGGAGGATAAAAGACACAATATATTTTGGGAAAAAATAATAGAGAACATCCCCAAAGTCATAGACTGTACAGTACAAAAACAAAACCACCAAATGTATTAACAAAACACAAATAATCGGCCATGTTATTTGACTTGCACATACTTCTCTAAAAGACTGATCATATCACCGTGAATTACTGTATCTTCCCAAGCCGAAGACCTCCATCTGGTCAGATCTGCCATATACATGCTACACTTTTACAGCAATCTATTTATCATGTGCCATAATATTTGTGATGCCAGAGAGGCCCCAGTGACAGGATAGTGACCATTCTGAACTCTGGTCTGGCTGAGCTTTTTCATACGATAAAATAAGTGACATATTTTTCACTGCATATGATTCTTTAAATTGCTCCGACATAGACATGACTGACTTGGATTTACAGCAACAAGGGAGCAATATGGTGGATGTGGGATGTTAAGGCTTTTACATAAACAATATAATCCACATTACAGTTACAAAAGTGATAACATTGCAGCCTAATATGTCTGTCTAATTAATTTGTTTTGGTTGAAGAATTTGGATTAATCCATCACAAAATGTTACAAAGAGCAACAGCAGCCTCTTATGCAGTTTTAAATGTTAGGAGTGTATGAGTTTGCTGTAAACCTCGCTGGGCACTGGCAACAACAACAGCTGAAGGTTACCGTCACAGAAGAATTCAGGTAACACATGACAGCTGTTGATGGCCTGTTTGGGAAAGTTGTTTTTTGTACAAATCATATTAAACAATAAAGAACCTATGATAATTGAGTGACACCAAAGTCACCATCACCAAAATTTCCGATCCAACCTGCAGAGATCCATGAGCCATGTCTGTGCTTTAACGTGTTCTGCTGAAATGACTCCACAAGTGATTCCTGCTGGCTGCCAACTGTGGAAAGGATTTCCTGGCCGGAGGCGTGGCTCAATGAGACACAGAGTTATGAGACATGCCCGTTCAGCAAATCCATTCCACAGCTTGCAGCCAGCTAGCAGGCTAACATTGAGCAGCACTGTGGCTAGCCGACATGTCCGCTGTGTGGAAATATTTTACACTGGAAACACTGAAAGCAAGACAGCAAAACGCA
Source organism: Diplodus sargus (assembly GCA_903131615.1). Lineage (NCBI taxonomy): Eukaryota > Metazoa > Chordata > Actinopteri > Spariformes > Sparidae > Diplodus > Diplodus sargus. The sequence goes on along the minus strand of CAEMYA010000002.1, from coordinate 6,533,272 downwards.
ATGTTTGCAAAGCCGTTATTCAGAGAGGCAGAAGCTCCCTCGCTACGCACAACACCACTAAATATATACGTGTCAATCCTTGTACTGTAAGGTCAAAATAGATTAATCAACTTTATTTTGAAGAGGAGCAGTGTTAGTCTGCAGTGCTCAACTGTGGGCTGTGTACCTTTGAAATAATAAATGCCTTCTCTCGGATAACTCATCAACACTGGAGGTATGAAATTGATTTCCATTGTTACACTGATGACACCTTAGGACACCTTAATGCAGGGGCAGTGGAGTTTATTAACAGTAACTGAGTGAGTGAGTTAGTGTGTGAACCAATGCATAAAGATACAAATAAAATTGGTTGTGGCTGTACATGATTTTTGATTTATTTATTTTTTTCATGCACTCCAGGACCAAAGTATCTTAAGCCTTCAGCTCAACCATGCACTGTCCTGAACCGTTGCCCATGGTGTATAACATCTGCTCTCTATGGCCCATTGCCTCAAGGTAGCTAGGCTGACCAACCAAATGTTTGTCATTCTAAGACGCATTTCTGTTAGACGTTTCTGTTATGTTTTGCAACTAGCACCATTAAAAACATCCATTGGCTATTCTTGTTTGTTTGCAGCTACCAAATGTTAAAATGTTTAAGTAAGCTCAACTGCCACCATGCCCTGCATGTCAACGTGTTGGTGAGTGGAATCAAATCACTGAGTCAAACTACAGCACCGTTTAGTTGTTTTCAGAACACCTGCATACATCTTTCTCTTTCACCATGCAAAGCATATTTGCCTCACGTCTCTCCATCCAGATATCCACCGCAACCGTCCCCAGAGGCACACACTTCACATTTGAAAAAACACTCTGATCTACAGTGTGTTTGGATGCATCATGACAGTTTATTCTCCTGCTGAGATCTACTGTATATAATGCTAATCAGTTATTGTAGTTACTGAAGGTACATTTTATATAGCTAGTATCGTATAAAGTCTAGAAATCTGCTGCCTACTGTTTTCTCAAGCTTTTATTTCCTTTTTGTTTAATGATTAAGTATGTAAATGTAGTAACTCAATTAAAAAAACATTATATCATTAAGTGTACTGAAGACACTGAAAAAAGTTTTTCTGACACAAGTCAGCTCATCTGAATCTGAAGAACTGTCATTTGAAAGAAATTTTCCTCATGCCCTCTTCCCCACCTTTGCCACAGGGGTTCAAATGAGTATCATTATGTCATGATCATAAACCAAACAGACAATTACCATCAATGTGAGACACGCAGCAATCGCCCTGGCATTACATCAGCACCTGGGCCTGTTTATTGCAAAACACCTAAAATGCTTCAAAATGGAAATTGAATTTACTCCCCTGGAGATTTTTGATGAAAGAACCTTAGCTGGAAATCAAAGTGCTTTTCAAATAGACTATGTGGCTGGCAGCTGCTACAGAAGTTAGATTTGGGATGACCTCATAGATTCCCATGTCTCAACACTTGGCTGGAAATAAGAGATAATGATAGATGGGCAGATGGGCAAGGAGACGGGGAGCTGTAGTGACAGTGAGAGGTAGAAAGCAAAGCTAGTATCAAGAGAAAAAAAATCTAATAACCAAGAGGGAAATGGACTCGGACTGGATTTAGATGAAGACAAAAAGTGAGTAAAAGAGAGACTAAGAAAAAGAGATTCAAATATAATTTTTATAGCAAGACTACAGGACGTCAGTTACTGTATATATAGTTGCTTTCACACTTGTGATGCTTAGTACTGTGTATTTTAAGCCACTGTCATATTTCCTTATTAGAATACATGTTAAATAGCTCTATATTTCCATAGTAATCACTTGGGCTGTAACGATACACGTATCAAAACTGAAATCGCGACACTCAGATCCAGGAACCTGTCTTGTGGTGTGAGAAGGCAGAATCGCGACACAACTTCCAGTCCAGATCCAGCCTTATGAGCTATAAGTAGCCCGTTTAACACAGAGACGCCGCATTAACGCCACAGCGGTGGTTCGCCAATTCTCCGCCGTCGTTTACACAGAACGAAGCACCGCTGGAGGATAGCATACAGCTGTGCAATTCACACAGAAAGGTGGCACTGCAGCCCCTAAAGAGACATTACGGTACACATCACGATGATGACACGTGTGTGTGTTTTCAAGATGTTTCCCCCGCTTTCAATCTAAACACACGGATAATTTGTAATCATACGGATCCTGTTATAATTAGGGCTGTCAGTTTAACGCGTTAATTAGATTAATTAATTACACTGCAAATTAACGCGTTATATGAATTAACGCAATTTATTCTGAGATTCTGAGTGGCAATTCAAGCATTTTAAATTTGGCCCATTGAATGACCCGTAGGCTACTACTACTGGCACGTCTGTGTAGCACTAACACCGAGGAACTTGTCCGGACGTGTTCGTCGTGTTCGTCTGCGTCGCGAGTAGGGCTGTAACGATACATGTATCGAAGCTGAAATGGCGACACTCACGAACCTGTCTCGCGCTTTGAGAAGGCAGAATCGCACACAACTTCCAGTCCAGATCAGTCCTATGAGCTGTAAGTAACACTACATTAACACTGCAGCGGTCGCTTGCCAATTCTCCGCCGTTGTTCGTTCACACAGAGCGAAACATCGCTGTAAAGACGAACCGCTGCGTAATTCACACAGAAAGCCGGCGCTGCGGCTCCTAGAGACATGACCGCACACGTCATGATGATGATGTCATGATGATGACGTGTGTGTTTTTTCAAGGGGTTTCCCCGGTGTCTCCCCTGTCAGTCAAAACCGACGGAGACTGTCTTCTGGGGTAAAGTTCACTGAAGACTTGGTCCGGAGGGCTGACCGTCGCAGAGATTTTTTTTCATCAGAAACACTCGGTGAGGTAAAGTTTGCTAGGGCCTTTGAACGGCAAGTTCTTCTCTTCTTAGTGTATTCAATTGATTAGTCATGCAATACAATTTTGTAATGTCCTAGAATTCAAATTCTTTATTTGGGTACCTTTAGCAGATATGAGATTAAAATGCGATTAATTAGATTAATTAATTACAAATCCTGTAATTAATTAGATACATTTTTTTAATCGCCTGACAGCCCTAGTTATAATGTGTCGTGATTGAGATCCTGGCCCACCAAACATCCTGGAAAGTGACAACGTTAGGTTTTTAGCTCTAAATTACACAATTCAATAAATGCCATCAGTAAACAGGACCTGTCTGATTCTGTCACTCACGTGGATGGAGGCGGTTTTTCCAGGGAAAAGTTCCCGGAAGTCTCGGTCCGGAGGGCTGACTGTCACAGAGATTTCTTTTCATCACAAACACTTGGTGAGTTAAAATGTTTTGCCGGTGACAGACGCTGTTTTTCGGTCAGAAATGTAACAAGGATCCGGCAGGAAGGGCGGGAGGACAGACGCTTCACATACAGCTGTGGTATTTTTTTTTTCTCATATAAGTTGCCAAAGACAGTTACAGTTTCTACGTTACCTTAGTTTGGTTCTGTAAAGTTGCTTTGTGGGACATTTCTCTATATTAAGTTGAGTGAAGGACCATCCGATAGGCCATCCGATAGACATGCGCTTGATATGAGCAGCCGGCTCATCCATTCACACTGGTTCAGTTTACCAATACTGCGCCTCTGATACTATCAGACCAGTATCATCTACAGAAGTTATTGAAATGTTACATAAATAAAATGTTTAAATTGAAAAAAAAAAAATTTGAGGTTTGTATCGAACCGTGGGTCAAAAATAGTGATACAAACCAAATTGTGAGTTTGGTGTATCTTTACAGCCCTCGCAATCCCTCAGTGCGTTTACATACACAGCTTAGTCAGATAACAGCCATAGTTCGACTGTGCTACTCAACCGGACAACTGCAATTGTTCAAGTATACATGCCAGAGAGAAAATTGAATTACTGGCCGAAGCATGTCATACCCTGGTACGATAGGTGGCGCTGTACCCATTTCCACTAGTCACGAGCAACAACAAATTCTGCCTCGGCATTCGAGAAAGATGGCGTGCGAAGAGCAAGAAGAAGCTACATCTTGTACATTTCGTATACGGTGTACATGATAATTACACAAGCTAGATGGACAATGGCGCTTGCGGTTGTTTTGGAGGAAAGCCACCGCCGCCCTTTTACTTCCAGCTTATTGCCCGGGAAAAAAATCTCGAGCCTGCGCAGAACTCAAAATCCGATCCGATCCGATGGAACGTACACACGAGTAATGCGACTATCAATCGACTAATCTAGGTGTTTTAATCCAACTATGAGAAATCCAATCCAGTCAGATTTTAGTCAGATTAAGGTGTATACATAGATCTTAAAAATCTTATCATAGTCAGACTAACCCAGTAATTAGGTTTTCTTGAGTGTCATGCAGACGCACTGACTGTTTTTATCTAATCAGGAGAACGACAGAAAGAGCTCATGAATGCGCAGAAAAGCAGGATCCCCCTGTTTGCTGCTATATTTGGGGATTTCTGCTGCACCTTCATGTTGTGACGTAGCAACAAGGGAGGGGATCGCTGGCTGCAAAATCAACAGGAAACTATGTCACAACAATAAAACCTACAGCAGCTATGATATTGTTTTTTTTCGACAGGCTGGCCACACTGGCTGTGTGAGTCACACTTCTGAAGCGATTGTCATTGCGAGGCGTCATCTAGAGATTCAGAGTCTCACCTCAACAAGAATAGACCTGAAAGCGAGGTGTTGTATTGACATCATACCAGCGTTTCACCACAGTTTTTAATACATGCTACAGGCACACATACGCAAGTGATTGGCAGCAGCTCAGCAATGCAGCCGCCACACACTACACAAGCATCCACTGTGGCCAGCCTGTAAGACTTCCAGTTGTCTGGAAGTTAAATTTGCATTCAAAGAGACAACAAAGTAAATAAAGTGGACAGTTACATGCAATAAGGTTCTAACACACTTAGTTCAGACTTCATTCAGACAGTGTGGCAATAAACGTCTAATGGCCGATGCATGACAGCACAGCCACAGCACACTTTCAGTTTAAAACAAAATGAAATTCAGTTAAATCCAAGCAGTCCACAGAGATTGTCGATGGAACAAACACTTCTGCTAATGCAACACTACAGACGTACTTGAGGAATTTTGAGTACATGTTTTGAGTTATTAAAGGAAAGACGTGAACAGGCCTTCCAGGAATCTCAATGCAGCAAAGAAAAAAAAAAGGAGTGCAAGCAAGGTCACGATTACACAATTACTCTGTTGGGAGAAAAGTCTGTGCTCAAACTCTTAAATTCACACCGAAGACATTTAGACTGCGCATTGATTTTCTGAGTCACAACTCGCAGAATTGGAAATTCAGCACATCTTTAATTCTATTAATCAGGAAATAGTGATCTTCAGGCAATGCCCCGTAAGCCCCATTCAGTGAAGGGTAGATTGACAACGCTGTCAAAAAATAAATCTATAACATGATTTCTGGTGTCTTCTGGGTGGACATCAGGCCTGTTTATTTCTTCAAGGGCATCATCCAAGGTAGCAACAATGCATAAAATGATGGCGAGCGATCATGGCGACACTCCATCATCTCTAATGCCTTTTCTCAGAATCGACCACAATTCATCTGCCATTATTTCTGCTTGTTGATGAGATGCTGTAACATCTTTGTCATGCTTTTTCAAATCATCAGGTGAAAAGGGACATTGTCATCCTGGAAAATACCATTTCCATCTAGACAGAAATTCATCATGGTGTGAAAGCACTGCATTATATAACAGTGCAGAACCACTGGAGGCTTTTACTTATGGGGAAAAAAAACAGTGTTTCCATTATATTGACCTTTTTACCGAGCAAGATAATAAAATGGTATTGTAATAAAAAAATGTGTGCAGAAATCTAATTTGAAATACCCATCAAAGAAATTTTACTGGTCACCTTACAAGGAAATTATATAATTACTCTCACAAGTACTATCAGACACACATACTATGCAATTAGAGCCATAGATGCATTATTGATGTAATAATCTCAAAGAAAACCGGAGCTTAATTGGAAAGAATTTACTGTTTGTAAGCATGTATATTATTTTTCTGGGTTCCCTTTATTGTTATGTCAGAATGGCTATATTCTAATGAATCCCCCAAAACACACACTCTAAAAGACACACATACACATTTGGCAGTTAATGCCTGAAGAAATAAAAGGCTATAGACTTTCTCCGTAAACAATATTATCCTGTCCTTGAGCAGAAGCATTATTCCATTGAAAGCGTACACTTTATATGTAAATGCCAGAAGTGATGATTATGTTATTCTAATCAAAATAGCCCTTTAATATTTTATAAGTAGTGGGTGGAAAGCAGAAAACAAACTGCGGCTGTGGCACTCAGCCTCATGCCGTAATGCCTGCTGTGACTGCTAACTCCTGCCTCTGTTAGTTGCAGAGGTGCAGAGAATGCTATAAGCCATTTTTGATGTGGCTTTTTTTGGCTCCAGATAAGTGACTGTTACACTCTCCTAAATTAGCATGTTTATTGCTTGCTGTTGCCCTGCCATGCCTGTTTGCATATCAAGCTCTTAGTCCACACACCCTCCTTCTGTTTGGTTTGAAGTTGTGGGATTGTTAGGCACACATTAAGCGGAACTGTCCTTGTTCTCAGAGTGACAATAGTTCTGCTGAAATGCGGAGCTTCCCATTATTGATCTCACATACTGCCTGTGCTCTCTGGCCCTAATTACAACACTTTTACAACCTTCAAAACAGGTGTGACTCTATTTTTCATTTACTTATATATTTATTTTGTTCTACAAGAACAGCAAGCTGTAAACACAGCGTACAATTATTATCACCTGATAAAAATGTTACCCTGAATGCATTTAATGAAAATAGTGTGCAGACTAAGATTTCCGCGGTGAATAACTGTTCCTACAAGCTAATAAACTTGTGGCGACACCAGAGAATCTTGCCCAATAAGACTAAGACATGCAGCCAAAGCCGGGGTCAAACCACCGACCTTCTGATAAGTGGACACACTTGTGACCACAGCTGCCCTGTCACCAAATGGTTGTCAATGAATTCATTTAGCACATACAAGGTAACACTAGCATTCATTTGGAGCTGTGTTTCTGACCACCTGGTGAATGTCTTCCCAATACTCACTCCCCTTTCTCCAACAAACCCTGAGGGAAGCATTTGGCTTGTCAGCAGTTGAATCCTCCACTTGATAGTTTCACCAGATAGACCCTTGGTGCTGGGTAGGTAACGTACAGTGCGTTTTTAGATTTTCTTTTGATAACAACAGCTGACTGCTGAGACTTCTGTAGAAATGATAAGCTGTGAGACTGAATAAAAGCAGTAAAGTCGTGGGCCCTTAGTGGAACAATTGGCTTAAAGTTGCTAAAACTGGTGGGAACTGTCTCGAAAATTCTTACTGGGTTCATCATGATGAGCTTTTGGTTGAAGGGCAGATCATTTTTTGTTGTGTGTTTATGAGGTTTCTGTATCATTCCGTAGCTTCACAATGGTGTTCTTTATGTATTATGTGTATTTTTATGTAAACAATGATTTTCCCAAGATTGTTTTAAAGTGACTACGAGGAACATAGTAGTTTTTGTTGATTCCAGCGGTCCCTTTTGACAAAAGTGCTGCGACACCAGCGCTTGCTGTTGTAAAGATCGTTGTTAGTGCGTGCTTGCATTTGTTTTGGACGCGAGTGACAGGGAGACCGCAGGATGGATAGTAAATGAGGTAATGTATCTATATTTGATATGTGTGATATATCGGACCCAAACACACGCATTACTAATAACTGTATAAAAATAGCAGTCTTTGCACTGATGGTCTCGTTTGCTGTTACAGGTCTTTTATAACCATCATAGAAAATGACAAGACTGTTTCATCGGCACTTAAATGATCCTGCAGTCACTTCAAAATGTTTTATGCCATGTGACCTGACATATCTGCATGATGACATTTCAATGAATACATCCCTCACATTCTCAATTTTGTCTTCTAACCACACTGCGCTTATACTCTGGTAAGGTTTAGGCTCAAAAAAACCCTTGGTGAACAAAAGGAAAACATCAGGTTTTGCTTGAGATACCTATTTTGGTCACAACAAATGCTGCTAGAAAGGTATCAACTTCCTTTAAAGAATATCATGGTTTTGGCTGTCTCAAGGCCTACTTAAATATTTCTGAAAAATAGTTTCCTGCTAGAAGGAGAATAACACATATGTAGTCACCTAAATAAAGTGCAGGGTGTTTGCAATTCATCAACGGAAGATTTAATTAAAGTTATTAATCAACATTAATGTTTGTTTAAATCACAATATTATCGTGTTCCAATATAATTTACAGCAGTGTTGCGAATTAGAGCACCTGAGGTCCAAAAACTGGGTTGCTAAAGGAGAATCTGTTTTATATTTTAACAACTTGTTTTATTGATTACTAGAGTGACATCTCTTTCATTCAAACACAAACACGAGCCACATTGGACACACAGGTAATCACTGAGATCGGTTCATTACCGTTATTTGCTCCGAAAACATCGATAAACACAGAATCCTGAACGCTCGCAAATGACATCATGTATTCACCACACAGATAGCAGAGTTTGACCTGCGTTTTACATCAGGTTATCAAGTCCCTGTTCTCCATGTTCTGTGTTTAGCATGCAGTGCTTTCCCTCCGCGTGAGTGTTGGAATATGAGACAGCGGGGGAGTTAAAGATGCTGCTGGGTCCCCCAGGTATAAGAAATTAGGTCACATAATACAGAGAAATAAGAGATTTCTATGTACAATATACTGTAGTAATTTATGCAGGTTTTCAGGGTCTCTCTCCCCACAGATTTGGGTGTTCTATCTGAAGATCTCCCCCCCATCTCCAAACGCATAAAACAAATCAGTCCTTGAGTTTATTTTTGGCATAGCTGTGATACTGTTAATTAGAACGGCGGAACAATGCTTTCTCACAGCCACTGTATGAAAATAAGTTCCTGAGACAACGTTACATTAAAATGAGCCCTACATCACATGACAACTGGACACTAACATCAATGTTTTCTTTTTGTTGTTGTTACTTGTTTTAACTCCTTTCATTAGGTCCATAGCTTTGACTGACAAGGTTAGTACCGTTCAACCCCAGGAAGCTGGTAATGGCCAGTTAGGGCCACAGGCCTTGAGTTTGGCATTACAGCCATCACCATCTTTGTTTTCTTGGGGTCGGAAGTGACCATATTAGGGCAAGATGGTATTGCTGGGGAGAATATGCATCGTTATGCCTCTATCCTGTTTGGATCGAACTGAGAACTGCAGGACTCCCCATGGTAGAGACTTGTCAATCACAGGTTGTCACGTCCTAATGCATACCTAGCTCTACCGTCTATTTTACTATTGAAAAAACTTTCACCTGGTGATTGAGACCTTGTACTAAATAAGACACTGTTTACTGGGATAATAAATCAAGCAAGAAGTAGGGTCATTTTCTGATAAGCTTACATAAAATCAGTCTTTTTTCTTTGCCAGGAGTGGAGTCATACCCTGTTGGCCTTTAAAAAAGAATGGAGGTTTGAGGCACTTCTGCACTGACTTCTTCCATATTTTATACAGTCAGCAGTTTTGGCTACAAGCAGCCATCTCAAACTGAGAGGAAAAGACAATGTAACAGATGCAAATCATAGTTTTTTTCTAAATAACTGCAGCACGGCGCAACAATATGGGTAAAATCTGTAGTTTACCTAATACAGCCACATGTTCGATGACTCACTAAAAGACAGTTATCTCAAACCCATTGTCATACCTAAATGACTGGATAGGTAAATTGCCAGTGACTACCAAAATAACATGCATGTTTCCAGAATAACATAAAGTAACACCAGCGAACTTCGTTGCATGCTCAAATACTACTTGGTAAGGTTTAGGGAAAACATTGTAGTTTGTCTGTTTACTTATTCAGTAACTTCAGTTACAAACATACGTTAGTTAGGTAACTTCAATTACGTAATGTAGATGACTAACTTCACCACATAATATGTAAAAATAACTCACTAATGACTTTTAGATTTGCGCTGGACACAAACAGTGTCCCCACCGTCCATCCCAATCCTCCTCACTTTCTCGGCCTCCATGATACTTCATCCGACGTCCTCCTTTGCATAGCAATAAAAGGCATCATTTTTATCCCTTGATTTGTGACTTCACCTGAAGCCCCAACTTTGTTTCTAAACATCTTCTGCTTATTGGACATTGTTTTCCATAAACACGTACTGTATTAAGACAATCTTACAGCTCAACAGATGTTTGATAAATCATAGAATGTCTGACTTTTCATTTAACTTACTAAGCAGGTAAATGCTTTAGCTGTGAAGATGAATTTTTAGATGCGAGCAAAGGATTAAAAAAATGAAACAGATAGGGGAATAAGGCTTTAATGAAAGAGGATTGTTTTTCATTAGATCAAACAAATAAACGCCCTTCGTCTAGACAGCTGAATGATTTTCTTTTTCCCATTCATTATTAAAACGATATATGACTAAAAACTACTTTGGAGGTACAAAATATTATTTTTGTTACAAGATGATCCAGGTTAACTTTAATCAATTATTGATAGTTCTCACTTCAGTCATGAAAGGAGGGTGGTGATTAAAGGGAGAGACGCAAAAATTTGGCAAGCAGCTGTTAAAAATCAAATACAACTGAATAATTTATTCTCTTTTTTGACCAATGGGCAAATGTGCCACAAAACATCAGAGGAATCCATGCTGTATTTTTTTTCCTTTTTTTCTTTTTTTTTAAGATATTGTACCAACAGAAAAGAAAGACCATGTGTTAATTTCTGTGGAGCTGATTTCTCATAGCACCCAAGGTTCTGACAGCAATGAGAAGATTGTGTGGGCATATAAAGTAACCACATTAGAAAAAATAAAGCACCACCCTGTCCACACTGTCTGGGACATTCTAAAAATGGAAAGGAGAGTCAAACGGTCAAGCAGCCAGACAGAACCAATTTCAAGTTTCATAATGGACTTCCTCAGTAGTTTTGGTCACTGTGCTGGCTCGCAATCACACAACAAAGAACTTCCATACTGATGCTATTGTTTCATGTCGCCTCTGGTCTAAGCAACTTTGTACTCAAATACTGTCAGGAGGTTTTTGACCCATAATGAAAACTACAGCGGCTAAGAACTTACATCAGAGCCCCTCAGTGACAAATTCTTTCTATCCTTGAGTGAACTATAATATAGACTTCGCACAGTGGTCTAACCGGAATCGCGTTGATCATAGTGCTGCAGTACCATGCATTTCAAGCACCTCTAAGCCAGCTATAGAATACAAACTCAATGTGTAGTTGAGGGAACGGAGTGGGGATGAAAAAAAAAAAACGAGTAGAAAAAATGCATCAACATACTGCTGAGTGTGCTAAAAAGAATCCCATCAACTGTGAAGCTGTCAGGGGTGGATTATGCGCACGCACACACACACACACACACACACACACACACACACACACACACACACGAATATACACCACTCATTAAGGCAAGCTATTGTTCGTGCTTTCTCAGGCTAGTGTGGCCATGTTTACTTGTAACAGTTATGCAACAAGGCAGTCTAAATGCATAACACAGATGAATCCCACAGCAAGGCGCTAGACATTCATGGTCACATAAAGAGGTGGAAAATCCATAAGAAGTGTTGTCAGCGGTGTGTTGTCCTGAGTGGCCTGTCGCTGCATTGTTACAAATCCCAATATGAACTCGGCTGAGCATGTGCATTACCTGACAGATTTATTTCTCAAATGCTTTTGACAGTTTGATAAAAGAATATTTAGTTTCTTGGTACTTTGGTTTCAGAAGAAAGTCTCTCCCCACTGTCCTCTCTTCATTGTAGTTGAGAGCGGCCTAATCTCTTTTTGGTTGAAATTCTTAACAGCGGTTATCATCCCAGAGCGCATCCTTCTCTCTCACACTCTCTCTCCCTTCCTGCTGAGGTGAGCAAAGTGGCTTAGATGTGGTGACAGGGAGTGATTCGTCGACGGTTGCAGGGACAGCTCAAAGAGGCTTATGCACATTTAAGGTTAGCGAAAATACTGTAAGTGGGAGAGAAAGCTTGTGATCTGAACATTGGTTGATATCAGAATAAGTACCTTAGCGGTAATCCAACACCAAAACATTTATTTATTTATATATATATTTGGCCATTATATAACTCTCATGGAACGATATCACTTCTTATGACATGCAGCGAAGACAGGAACGTGAGATAAGCACGGCATGGTGTCAGCTGCAGTGCACGCCCAGTACCACAATGGCTATTAAACATGAAGCATATTCCAGCTGCAGATCTCATGATAAAACTGAGATTGATGACACTGCAACAGTTATGTATGAGTTAGTGTTTGTATGTTACATCAGGCGTGTCCGACTCCCCCCCGCCCATCCCACTTCTGCCTGCACCCTCTCTTGAACACACCCTTTCGGTGGACTTACTTACCGAAGATATACTACTACTACACCATTACTCAAGCCCCTCAAGCAAAACGTGTGTTCCAGGCCACCCGGCCCCGAAATTGCTCATGATTTTTCACCACTGGAGAAAGAGAAAAGTAAAAAAAAAATAAAAAAAATAAAAAATCCCCTACTGGATGACTTCAGCTTCAGAGGTTCAGTACATGATGAATTGTTGCATTCATGCTTTTACATCTTAGGATGCCTATATTATGTACTTGCATCCTACACAGTAAGCATGTTAGTATACAAGGCTGCCACCCCTCATCCATTTTTTTACCTATTCAATTAAGGTAGTATGATATACAGTAATTTGATGATGCTGTGTGGAAATTAAACGCCCTAAAAATTAGATGGTACAAGACATTATTAGATGAGGGCTTTTAGAGCGGAATCCTTGTGGGATGAGGAAAGGATCTTTTTCCACTTAATTTATCACTGGTAGAATTCCTGGAGGTCTCCTGCAGCCCCTGTATATCATCTTTTCGATTCTGGTGATGGATGAGCATTGTGACCCCCACAGTTAAACTATGGTGTTCTGGGAATTGTGCATGCTGTTGCAGGAGATGTTATTTTAACCAGTCCATGTGACAAATGGCTCACTGCTAATAATCCTGCCTTTATCCCCAACGCACAAAAAAACTCAAATTTTTCTGCAAATGCATGTAAACAGCAGACAGGAGATATCTGAGAAGACGGCTCTATATATGGAATGCACTCAAATATCTTGTTTTTATCCCTGGTTATTCTGAGCGTAATGAACTTCATTTGTATTATCTGCGCTCATTAGTGTGACACAACTCTGCTGGGAAATTCCTAATTTTTAAACTCTTAGGTGAATGATCCTTTTTTAATTATAAAAAAACTAATGGACTCCTCAAAAATGTGCAATTTGCAAACCTTTTCAGTGCCTTGGTGTCAGAAGTTTTCCTCAACCCTCTACGTTTGCACCAAACTGTCAGTAATTCATAAAAGAAAAGATACACTTATTACTGATCACTACTGAAGAATCCTAATGGTGGTGCAGGCAATATTTGGTTAGTGAATAGTACGTTTGCGTGTAGCACTCACTGCATGTGTCATTAGCCAGCATTATTTTCCAATGTAAATGTATAACTGATGTTCCAGACACAACGGTAAACTCAATGTAAATTAATTAAAGACCACCATAGTTTAATAAAGCAGAGGCTTTCAGACTTTGAATTCAGATTTTTGTCCAAAAGCAATGTAATTGTCAGAGCTAAAATTTTCAGGCGATAGATGTGTATGTTGCTGTTGATTAAAAATGAGCAACATTTGAAATTTGTATGATTAGAATTCATCATGGTTGTGCAGCTTAAGCAGGATCTCCTGGATGTGAAGCATACGTATATTTATAAGTGACATGTCACTGCAGTAATAGTTTTATATTTGTGTCTGCTAATAGCTTCCATGTATGATTTGACTCTTAAATCACGCTTTTGACGAGCAGGTCAAGACAGAAATTTAAGCATGTTTTTCTACGCTTAAGAACCATGTCCAAAATAAACCCTTTTCTCCCCTTCAGTGTTGTGGAGGTCATACACTCTGTGTATTCCTGCCTCAGCCAGGAGCAACATTCAAAACTACAACTGCTTCATAATTATGCTGCCAGGTTTTAAATGGGCTTTAACAAAAATGTTATATGTTATGTGTGTACTATATGTGATGAAAACTGTGTACAAAGTATGTGTGTTATACCTGAATGACTTATATGCGTATACGCAACAATGTTCATAGGTTTGAAAACCCCTGAAACACAATCCTTGACACAGTATAATCAGAAGGCTGAGAGAACAACTCAGTATTTCTTAAGTCCTTCCATGCTTTTAGATTGTATAACATCCTCCACATCCATGTTATTTTGTATGAGGATTTGCAAAAAATGTTTTATAAATGGTGAACAAAAGCCTTTATTACGGCTATTTACAGCACTATAAAGACATAATGATGTCAAAGCATGTATGTAACATTCTTTGGTAATGCTATCACAACTTTACAATTGTAAAGGTTAATTAAACAATGTTCAATCGCTATTGAAAGTTTGTCGCATGAAGAGTTATCCGGGCGTCTGCGTTGTAAACTATCCACCTTGGTCTGCCTTTGGCAAGGGGAGGAGGGCTCTCTGCATCAGCTGTCTGCTTGGCCAGCAAGTGGTATAGAAGACCCCAAGTACTCCGGTGGTAACTCAATTCACATCGACATGAAATGCAAATAACTTTTTTCTTGTTTAGAAAAACACCTGGCAGGGCCCTTTTCTTTATCCATATCTGCTTAAGGAAAAAAATATCCCTTTAATGTAAATTTAGAACACATACAAAAATGTGCGATTAATTTGCAATTAATCGTGAGTTAACTTTGGACAAACATGCAATTAATCACGACAAAGTATTTGAATCGATTGACAGCCCTAATGTATAAACGTATCATATAGAAATATATATACACATACATAGTAGATATATATTATGAAAAGGTTATTGAAAAGTATAAGTCAGGGGATGGATACAAAAATATTTCCAAGTCAGTTCAGCTAAATCCATCATTAAGACATGGAAGGAATATGGCACATGTGTAAATCTGCCTAGAGCAGGCTGTCTTCACGAGTGAGTGACCATGCAAGAAGGAGACTAGTACTCGCCACTAAGACACCTATGACTAATCTGAAGGAATTAAAAGTTTCAGCAGCTGAGCTGGGAGAAACTCTGCATACAACTGTTGACAGGTTCTTCACCAATCAATGCTTTATGGGACAATGGCAAAGAGAAAGCCACTGTTGAAGAAATCCCATTAAATATTGACGAGAGTTAACACAAAGGCATGTGGGAGACTCCAAGGTCAACAGTTCTATTCTGATTGTTCTGATGAGGCCAAAATTGAGCCTTTTGGTCATCAGACTAAACGTTAGGTTTGCCGGACACAAAAACTGTACATCACCACAAACACATCATCCCCACAGTGAAGCATGATGGTGGCAGCATCATGCCGTGCCAAGGGTAAAATGAATGCAGCGAAGTATAGGGAAATCCTGGAGGACAACCAGATTCAGTCAGGAAGAGAACTACGACTTGGGAGAAGATTTCCTTTCCGGCAAGACAATAACCTGAGGCGCCAAAGCTACACAGATTTGTTTAAAGACAACAAGGTTAATGTTCTTCAGTGGCTGAATCAAAGCCCAGACCTCAATCCAATGTAGAATTTGTGGCTGGACTTGGAAAGAGTTGTCCGTCCCCAATCCCTGTGCAGCCTGACAGAGCTTGAGCAATTTTGCAAAGAAGATTGGAATAAAATTGCATCATCCAGATGTGCAAGCCTCATTGAGACCCATCCACAATTATTTTACATTATACATTGTTGATTAATTGACATTACTTTGAAGCAATCTGTTTTCACTTTGATATTAAAGAGTTTTTGTTTTGCATATTTTAACAACCATGATTCAGTTTTTAAAAAGTATACTGTATACTTTGTATAGGCACTGTAAAATGTATCATGTCCTCAAAGAACTCTGTACAATCTTCATTTTCCACATTCATAGCAATAATATTGCAAGTAATGTTGTATGCATGCAAGTTCTTCTCATGCAGGTTCTTCTAATGCTGTATCAAATATTGCATATCACTGCTAGACATTTTAAATGTAATGCCTTTTAAAGAATCACAATTTCGCAGAGCCGATGAGTCCACAATGACAAGTATATGAATGAAACGTTTCTGAAGAGAGCACCGCTGCCTGCTTTAACATTCGCACAGTAATGTTTAATAACACCTGGAAGTAGCCCAATATAACTGCAGGTCTTTTGCAGTTGGCCACTTAGCAGCTCTACTTCAGAAGCTGGAGGTTAGGTTTGCAGCTCAAGGGCATCTCTGAGGTAGCTGGAGAGCCAGGAGAGAGCTTTACTTGTCCACTTTCCAAAATCAGGCATTAAAAGCTGATTTATGAAAAAGAGAATAACTTTTATACATTTTGTATTGTAATTTTAATATATACAAGCGTCGATTCTTCAAGTGTTTATATTATATATATATATATGTACATGTTTGTCTGTTTAGTCTTCTCTGTAACTTTAATTGAGACTACGTGAATATTGTTATTTTCATCATGTCAGCTATTACCATGCATGGAAAACATGAAAGAGCTTCTTGAGTCACTGTCATCCTAAAATCTCCATAAGAATAGACAAATACTCCATACTTCAAATAGTAGCTTAAAAAAGAAGAAAGTGTTAGTGTAGGACATCTTTCAGCATGTACAGTATGGTATGTATGAAGACTCACGTGTCCAGTTAAGTTTCAAAAACAGGAGAGAAAATCAGTCATATAATTCATCATATTATCAACTAAAGCACCAACTATTTCTATGCAATCTAGCAATTCTTTATTCCATTACAGACAGATAGTGAATAATAACTCAACAAAATAGAGGGGAAAATGAAATTCCTATTAGCTCTAATTACTTCTCCCATTTATCCTTGAAGAATGACATGAAGATTAATGAAGCTCTCCACTATTTTAAGCAAGGTTATTTAAATGAATGATTTTACTCTCCTTATATCATTGCATTAATCTTAACACAAGACAAGAATGTTTCACAGTTTTTTATGAGTCATGTCCCTTCTTAGTATTCTTTACCATGCACTTTATCCATAAAATAGTGACTTGACTGAAATGGCAATAAACTGTCTGTTAGTGTTGGGTAAAATCCAAATTTCCCCTTCCAAAATTTTAATTAACATAGTAGTTTTGGCCTCTGCTTTTGCGGATCAGAATTAATATGAATCATCCTGCTGGGTTGTTCAAGTTTACGTCATGGAAATCAGACAAGAGCCAGCAAACTGTGCAAATTCTGCACAATTTCAGAAAATCCACAAGTAATTAATAGGCACAAGACAAGCAGGATTTGCTAAATTTAAAGAAAGTCAAATACATGCATCATGCATCAAGTAAAATGTACTTACAAATTTCAAGTTTACATTGTGTGCAGTAACTGAGGCCAGCAGAACATAATTAAGAAAATGAACAGTAACTCAAGTGAGTGGTTCATAAGTTAGGGAGCTGAATGAAAATAAGATTAGCTGTATGCTGTGCTAAAATAAACTTAAAAGATGCATTAGCGAAGGTCCATTAGAACACATTCCTGTTAACATGTTCTCATTCTCTGTTGCACTTTCTCCATTATGTTTCTCAGCTTGTTTCTCTTTATCTTTCCTCGCTGCCTCTGACTTTCATGTGCATCTTTCTCCCGATGCCTTCTTGATGGGGACACTCACAAAAAGAACAATCCTGTGTTGTATGTGGTAATGGAGCAGAGTTGAGTGGAGCAGAAATGGCAGGGGAAAGTGCCAACTGTGCCCTCCTACGCAATAATATTGTCATGTTAGATTACCCATCAGCCTGTTGGCACTGCCCTGCATCTCCTTGAACCCACAGCCCCGCTGAAGAGCAGCCAACTGCTAATGGTGTTTTTCTACAGAGAGCTGTTGTCTGCATACAGCCCCGTGTGGTATCACACTTACGCCTGCCTATTAAAGCTCTCATTTCTGAAGTATGTTTGCCAGTGTGCTTTACTGTGATCTGTGCAGTATGTCACCGTGTGGCTTTTTCTTATTCATATTTGCTTTGAACAATGTTAAATGCTCTCCTGTGCATGTAGATTTAATCATTAGGAGTAACCATTTTACAATGCCCCTGGAGCACATGTACTGGTCCAGTGCCTTGCTTGAGAGTACTTAGCAGAGACGTAGGTGCTTTACATGCAATTCTCCAGTTGCAGCTCAAAGCAAAAATGCACCTGAATGTTAAAACTGCTATCACTGAGCAGAATGAAAACATTACTGTTTATTCACTGATTATACAACTTACTGACTACTCTGATTTGATTGCCCCATCTTCTGAGCAGTCTGTCAAGCCTGTGCTTGGTAAACAAACACAGTTTACTTTTTGTGTGTATTTTTCTAAATTACACATCAGTTTTGTATAAGAAGTGTGAAGATATGGCACACACAGTCCCAACACTCATATTTCACAGTTTGATTAATTGGAGGTGGTTTGGGTGTCAATAGCTGTGATTCCATCTTACTGAATAAATCCCGGAATGGAAATCTTCTGGGGTTATAGAGAAGGACAGTGATTGCAAGCCCAGCATCTTCTTCTTGTATCAGTGTAAACAGGGGATCAGTCATGTAAGTTAAGGAGCAATGATGAAGATATGGCTGGAATTCTGTTGAAAACAGTTTAAGAACTGAACGGATGTTACTTACAGTGTTGACATTATATTAAAGACATAATCGATGCCACTTTGTATCTCAACAGGCAATGAACCGATGTACATTTATGACATGGAAAAAAAACAAAAAACATTGGAAAAACAAAATGGCTCCATACAACTCACCAGCCTAACTATCGCTTTCAGCTTAGCATTACAGTGAAGATTTTTGGCATTTCAAAGATTGTAAATCACATCATTTCAATGAAATTTGGCAACTCTGGGCCCCCTGAGACTTGGTTTATGCCAGACAAGCTGTATGGAGCCATTTTGTTTTGTTTTTTGTCTGTTGTTTCTTTTACATTTGTTTATGTATTAAGTACCAATCTAGTCCAGTTGTTTAAGAGAATGCTACAACACTGTTTTGCTGTGAAGCTTGAGAAATGTTTTGTGGACTACAAATCTTCATCCCACTTTCCCTTGGCATGTGGGATGAGTACATAATGACTAGATTTATTTATATGGATGAATTTATCCTTAAATAATTCCCTCCACAACGACACAACAAAGAGAGTTGACAATGACATTTGCTGTACAGTTTTTATAGATTTCCCTTTTTCTGTGTAGATTCCATATTTTCTTTTGCTGTTCGTTTGTAAAGGACCCATCTTTATGCAGGTATATAAAGTCTTTATGTTTAACGTCTTTATTCTCCTGTCAACTTGCACTCCCCTCGGGCAGCTTCATACTGGATACTCACTTTGTTAACAGCAGTCTCTTGTGAGTAAAGGGTGGTTAAACAGAGGGGACTGATGTGTGAAAGAAAGAAGTAGAACGCTAGATATGGCTGGGGGGGAAATTAAGTTTATTTGTAAGGCAAGCATATAAGTTAGTTATAGTGTGTTAAATCGGCATCCATAGCGTTGGCTCAATTACATTTAGAACTGCGATAACAGAATTGGTGAAGATATGAGGGGATGTCTGTAGAGAATTCAGAAATAATCAATAGTTGATTCTTGTATTATTGTTATGAGAGTTTCTACAGTGTATTTTATAAAAGCTTTGGCATATTCTAATTCAGATATTTTCCTACATTCCTCAGTGTTTAGCCAACAGCTCAGCTCAACAGGTCAGGACTTATAGCAATGAACATGGCGGCACAAGACACTAAATGCTGCATCACATCATTTAGGGGAATTGGGAAGAAATGAGGAAATATATGCCACATATATGCTAAAATTTTTACACGTCATAGCCTACATCCAGTATTGTCTACAAGTCAGGAAATGGAGGGGACTGTGGTGGAGTTAGAGGCAAGCCAGTGAACCCAGTTCAAGTCTGCGTTTTAGCATTGTGGCTGTCATTTGTGGTGACCAAAACACATGTTGTGCATGTTACATGCTGAGGAGTGGTTAAATGCATAGCACAAATCAACGCATATTAATTTCATCTGCAGGTCTGCATGTCTGCAAGAGTCGGCTGGTAGTAATTATGTTCTGGGCTAAATGGATTTCGAGCCTTTTATGTGCACCAGGCTACCTGTGGCTGACCACAGCAGGAAGTCTACACTGTGTAGTATACTGAGCTGGTGCAAGGAAAATCAATCATTTTTGGTTTTCCCAAACACCAACAGCTGAAGATGGGATCACTAAAACAGTGTCCCAGAGGGACAGACGGATTGTGGCTTCCAATGAACAAAGCCCATTTAGGACAAACAGATTATGAGGTTTAGTGTAATCTGCACATAATGCATTTTACTCCCTTCTTTATTTCCTGCATAATCCGCTGCAATCCCATTTAATTTCATTGGCCTGCAGAATATTCTGTTTCATGAAATGTAATTGTCTGGCTCTAATACAGATGAATACATCGCATGCAAAAAATGAATGATAATGAACAATATTGCTGCATTCCCATTGTATTGCCATTGCTACAATGTATATCATTATTGCAATTTTGGCAGAAGTTTTAGTAAAGTTTAAAGGTGAAAGAAACACACACTCCACAGATTTCCATCTTAAATTCTATATCCAGACTGAAGTGCAGGACATAGACTGATTAAACCATATAAATTAATTTCATCAGGCGCTCACTAAGGAAATACTATTCACTGCAGCAGATCTTTGATTTATTCTCAATGCTGCCCAATGAAGACTTGCTCCCTGCATTGCTTCATCTCCTTTTGATGAAGTCCAGTTCACTACCCTGTAAAAGTGACAGTGTTATTGTTTTATTTCCCCTTCTTCACATGTCTAATATCCGCACCACAAGTGCTTTTTTTAACTGATGAATGGATTTCATATTGCTATACTGGCCATTGCAGTGAAATATAACATTTAATTAGATTTTTGATGGAAAAGAGCGGTGCCGTCAGGGCCGCCCCTGGCCAAATTGGGGCCCTAAGCAGAATTTTATTTTGAGCCCCCCCCCATTACAAAATGACTGTATCATGAAATGCCATTTATTAGTAGGAACAATCAAATGAACAGCCTCTTTCAACAATGGAACAAGCCTTTTACAGATGGCACGGTGCTTGATGGCCCTGGTGACATACTGGGCGCTGGGTCCACGTCACCCTTAGTAGCAAACTTCATCATTGACCCTGTTATGACAAGGAATCCACCCTAACCATCCAAATCTAAGATTTGTTTTGGTCTTAATGGTAAATTACACAATTAAATTAATGTAAATACTAGCCTTACAAAGATTCAAATGCAATTAGACCAAATACGACTACAACTAATAATAATATTCATTATGCTTTGATTTGATGATATCTAAATTTTAAAATATTTTTGTATACTTATTTTTAAATTTTCTACTTATGTTCTGTATTCCTACACTGCAATGACTTATATTTCTCCATAGTGGGTCAAATAAAGGATTATCTTAATTCATCTTATCTTATCTTTTCTATATATAGAAAAGATAAGATAAGATGAATTAAGATAATCCTTATTAGGGCTGTTAATGCGTTAATAACTCGTAAACGCAACATCCTCTTAACGCCATTGATTTTTTAAACGCGCAATTAACGCTCGGTATTAAAAAAAAAGAAACGTGCATTGTTTGATTTACGGCCGTCGGTGGCATCTGTAGTCTTGATCCAGAGGGTGGCAGAAGAATAAGAAAGAAATGAGAAATGAGTTACCACTGAAGTACGTTGAGTCTCAAATATCATTTGCAAGCCAAACACACGGCAGATGCAGAGAGCCCACGGCCCCCCCCTTAAGTTAACTATGGACAAAATGCGATTAATCGCGATTAAATAAATTAATCG
>CAEMYA010000002.1:6481878-6505329 GCA_903131615.1 Diplodus sargus | reverse complement strand
ACTTTTGCTTTGCATTCACCTTCAATTCAGTGTTTTGTTTAATTATTCATGTATAGTGCATAATTTATCATGCACTTGTTTATGCATGACTTGTTGCCCCAGAGGGGAAGTTGTTTTGTTTTGCCTGTCTTTGGTGAATGTTCGAGACATTTTGTAGTTTGAAGGCTTTCGTTGTTAAATGTTCACAGCCGCTGCCTACAGTTTAGAGTCTGCCCTTGTGAGCCTGTTCTGCTCAAAATATGAAGAATAGGAAAACATACTGTAGATATTTTTTTTCTTGTTACATATTTATATTATCATATTCACTCATTAACAACATTGATTTTAACAATGTGTCACTGCACTGCTGCAGAGTCAGATCAAAACTAGACAACAGCTTTTTAGATCATTCAATTAATATTAGGGATGTCCCGATCAGGTTTTTTTTTTTACCCCGATCCCGATCCGAGTCCTTTAATATTTAGTATCTGATCCCGATCCGATACTTAGCCTTAACTAATATTGTCCTGGATAATACAGCTGCATTAAGAAAAAAGGACCTGCATCCAAGCTGTTCCTTTATATATTTTTATTTTATTTTGTTGAAACAAGGTAAATACTTTCATATGGCTCTTCCTTATTCGGCATGCTATTCCAACATTGGCCTCCACCTTCCTTGTGTTAGCAGGTGAGTCTGTGACGCTGCACTGTGACGCTGCACTGTAACAGTAGCTCGTGTACAGCCAGCTGAAGTGTGTTAGATGCAGCCCGCGCTTGGTACCTCCATATCATCCAAGTGGAGTCAGTGTGATGTAATGCAGAGATGGTAGGGCATACCGTGGATTCAAAAACTCCAGATGACGAAGGAAACCCTGATCCTCTACCACGGAGATGAGCCGGTTATCCAGAGCGTTTAATTTAATTAACTTCACTGTATTATTTGTGGCCATGTCGCTATTTCTCTTTCCTTTTGAATGTATTCGCGAGTGTTTGCTGCTTCGGTGTCCTTGCATGTACTGCTCAAGTGAACACTTTGTATTCTTTGAGTGTTAGTTTTTTATATGCCGCATCAAATGATCAAGTGCAGCTCCGCGAAACGGTCGTATTGCAGATGTTACATGTCGCCGTTGGACTGCTTTCACTTTCTAATTTAAGTTATTTCCACGCTGCAGACATTTTATCCACAAGTTTGCCAGAGCAACGCTATGCGCGCGTCTGAGTTCTGCCACAAATTGTGCTCTGAAAATCGGGCTTGGGTCCACGTTCAAAATTGCCAATCCCGATCAGCAGAAAAATGCCCAGATCGGCCCCGATCCCGATCCTTCAGATCGGATCGGGACATCCCTAATTAATATCGTCTCCTCCTTCACAGTTAATTCAAAACAATACGTGCTTTCATAGGAACATGTGCATCAACATACATGCTTTTGATACAAACCCTTTTTAATTTAAACCTCAAAGTATTGAACCCAATGGAATCATAATCACTCATCTCTACAGAGCTGACCCAGCTAAATTAAGTGTGAAAGGAAGAGCTCAATCCCCCTCTGGGAAATCAGATATTGATCTGACAGCTCGAGACTCTTCTGACCTTTGACCCTTAAAGCTGCAGGTGTGAACTACACTGCTGTGTGGGCTATGATCTAACTTGCAACATGACACGCAGGTCTGTCAATAAATCACAAGCAGAATGAGTGTAAACAGCAGGGAGATGCTTTCAGCTGTGAAAACTAACATTGAGAGTCAATGTTGTTACAGTGCAGTACACCGAGCACTCATCACTGCTGGGACCGATAATATTCCTCAGTGTTTAGATATCTGAGTGTAACAGCAGGCTGTAGATTTGTTTTAAATCGTGCATTCAATTTTATTTGAGCATATATTAAATGATACTGTATGATAAATCCAGAAATGTAAGATATTTTATGGAAGACATGAAAAATAATCACTGAAATGATGAATAGAATGTGAAGAAATAACAGTTCTGACGGTATGACATCTGAGTGTTGTAGCAATATCTAGCATGCTAACTAGCTAGCCCTGGCCTATTTAAGTCCAAAGCTCCTGTGCTCGCACTGTAAACGCAAACATCTTCTCAGTTCTCAGCCAGACATATCTGGTCTCTTTAGAAACATAAGTTGCTCCACTCAAATCAAGGTAAATAAAGTTCTGTAGATTTGAGCAGTCTTTGGCTGCAATGTATGTGTTTCTACCTTTTGTGCTGAGATTTAAAAAAATGATTAAATGAATGAATGAATTACTGACTCATTTGTTAACACAATGAGACACAGTTCCCTCCTTCTACTTCTATCTGAACAAGCAAATGCTCATGGAAGTTTTTTCTTTTCTTTTTTCTTTTCTGTTTTTTCCATATCTATGGAGAATTATCTTATTATATTCTATCAATATTATTTTTACATGAAGCAGAAGTAGTACCTAACCACAATCGCTGCTCTCAAGGTCTAACATTGACTATCCAATGATACCAACAAGGACACATCTTGTTGGAGAGGTTGAGTGACAAATGGAGGCATTATTTTCATGATTGATCACGGTCAGAGATCTCCGTCAGTCAGTTTCCATCTCAAACATAGAGAGAACACTTAATAAATGTATCATTAATGTATTCACCACGTGTCATGTCACGGAGGAGTAACTATTGGGATTCTGTCATCAATGAATGTGTGTTGCACGCCATCTAATCTGAACTTCATCTATTTCTTTATAACAGCCTGACAGTGAGGCGTTATGCACCTCAGCTCTCTGAAGAACAAGTTACAAATTGTTTTCCATCAGGTAATTGATGCATCAGCATTCTGATGTCCAATCTATAAGGAAATGCAACAACTTATAATCCATGGGAGCAAACTCAATACAAATACCTCTGAATAAATATAGTCATAAGACTCATCTTTGACACCCTATGCTTATCAATATGGAAACGTGTGAAAATAACATGCGCAGACAGCAACAATGGAAATAGATTAATGCCAGCAGGTCTTTAAACAGCAGCGAGTTGAACTTGTCAAACTCGTACTGAAAGACTGAACTTAAAATGAGAGAAATGCTGAATCAACTATATTCGTAGTTTAAATGAATGCAGTGCAAATTGAAATGAATGCAAATGTTTTTACTTATTCATATGCTTCACTTTTCTCCTGGAATTTTGAATGATTTCAGTTGCACATTTTTTCAAACAAGTTCAAGAGGAATGCGATTCTGGGTGTTGACCGACAGTTAATGCCGACAGTGAGCAATACTAAGTAATGTGACCCTGTGCCTTACTTATTCCTCCAACAAATAAGATTCGGCCTTTCCACATAACAGGGATTTTTTATCAGGCAAATAAATAACATTAAGCTATAAATATGTCACCAATATCCCATGACCACTCGACCACCAAAGTCTTAGGAATGAGACTAGGAGACTACATTTGTGGTGTGTGCCAGGGCTTGTCAGGTATGACGGAGGTCTGTTATTCATAGAGATGCTACACCATCTATATCTACACAGGCTTTCCAATGAAAATACATGCATTCCTGAAAGAAGTGGGTGGCCACTTGATTGTTTTAGCAAGGTCAGAAGTTTGTTTCTGTTGGCAGTTTTAGCAGAAATACTCAACAGGCATGATGTGTGCCTCAAACAGCAGAAGGAGGCGGGGAGATTTCCTTTCGGTGAGGTGTCAGAAAGTCACATGCTGGGAAATTCTCTCTAAATGAAAGGTTACAGGAAGGTAGATAAGATGATTCACTGTCCCAATATAAAAAAAAAAGGTTACTTGCCTGGGAAAGAATGATCAACCCAAACCTCAGGGCTCATTATTTTGGAAAGAAATGATTGATGGCTGTTGTAAATTAGTGACGTGTGTTGCCGTCCATCCATCAGTGAAGGGCTGCACAACATTAAACTGACATTGCAGTATGTTGGTTTTCTGTGATGTATATTGCAACAAGAAAAACAATACAGGAATTTTTCTCCAGATATCTTGCAGCTCTATTTGGAAAGAATTAAGAGAATGATGAGTTGATTTTGTAAGGGAGTACATTTTATCGAACAACCACAGCCAGCCCTGCTTTGTTCAAGAAATCAAGAATGATTGCTGTTCTTTGTGCCTACAGAGACTGCACGGCATGCATAAGAAACAAACAACAAAATAAACTTTTCAACAAACTTTAAATATGTGATATTGGAAAACTTATTTTTGATGATTAATCCATATAAGATGAGAACCTTGTGACATGTGACTATTGTGCATGCGCACATTGCCACGTCAATGCTGGAACAACACACTGCGCAGTCCTACATTCATCTATCCATCCATCTTCTCTGCCGGCTCGTTCCTGTTGTCCTCACAGGGGAGTGTGAGCGTGCACCCAGCAAACACTGGATGAAATATGGAGGGGCAACTGTGGACAGGTTGGAAATGTATCACAGAGCTTTCACAGAAAGAGAAATACATTCACCTGTGGCAATTTAGAGTTTCCTCATCACCTGAGTTTCACACTTGGACAGGAAGCTGAGAGGGAAATGGCTCAGTACTAGCCTTGTACACTACACGTGATTCAGTATAGGAGAAAGTTGCCTCAGCCTTGTTGTGATTTACAAACACCAGCCTGCTCTACAGTAGATTTGTTTTATTTTTTAATGGCTCATTTCAATCATTGAGTTTGTTAGAGCAGAAAATCGGGCTGAGGTTTTGTTTGTGGAGCAGACAATCTGTACCAGATAATATTCATATGCCTCACAGTCTCATCCGTGGTTAATACCATGGCTGCAGAAGATTTCACAAATCTTTACAAACGTTTATCTGAATTGCCACTATAAAATAGTGTTTAAAGAGATCCCCATTTGTCTTTCTCAGCAAACACACACACACACACACACACACACACACACACACACACACACAGGTGTGCAGCTGTAATATATATAAAAAAATAAAAAACACCAAAATAAAGAATGTGGAGAGAAAATGCTGCCAGGAAACAATTTATCATGTAAATAGAGAGCATAGGGGAAGTATCCATCTCTCCTCACCGCGAGTTGTAAAAGTGCCATGCCAGTGCTGTAGCTAAAGCCGTGATCGATCTGCTTGGGACGGCCAGGGCACACTGCAGCAAGCAGCTCTGGGGCGTCTGTCATTGCTCAAGCCTCAGCTCGGGGTCCTGCACTCTGTTCAAAGGCCTGCCCCCTGTCCAACAACGTAAGATTGCGGCATTTGAAATATTAAGCAGGAGCAGGGGAAAAGAGCAGAGTCAGGGCTTCACCTTTGTACATGTCAAATACACTGAATGTTATGGGCCCGTGCCACGTATCTGACAGCCATTGCGATGCTGAGTGGAGAAACCCTCCTGTGGCTTTTAGTCCGATTGAGCATAATGTTTTTGCTCAAGTGCTTACCTGCAACCTGCGAGAGAAACCACATAACTGCGTTCCCTAAAGTGGCTGAATTAGGGATCAGTATTTTAGTTAACCTTTGTATTATTTGTTTTCAACTAAATACAAAACAATAAAAACCTTTGTCAAGCTCTCGTTACAGGTATGCCTGTTCCTGTATGCACATGTGTGACTGTGTGTGTCTGTGTGGATAGGTGTGCACGCTACACCTGACAGATCTATCTGGCATGAGCTGCGAGCTATAATGGTTTCTCTACCCACACACTCCCAACTGCATTATAATTCTGACGCTCGAGGTGCTCCAATCTTCTGATAAGGCAAAGCTCATAATCCATAAAGGAGCTCGCAGGGCCAATAGCTCTGTTTACCATTCAGGGATCAGCCTTCGGCAAATTATACTTTTTTCCCCTTCCATTAAACATATTCAGTAGATGTAAAAAGATATATATAATGTGTCCTGATTTGCATATCTGTCCTATTTATAGATGCTGTAAACATAATAATCATTTAAATGTACATGTATCATAACCAGCCTGTCCTCGCTCTCAAAGCCTCGAACACAGCAACCTGATCAGCGGCCGTACGCTTCAGAATGTTGAGCTGTAGTATAAAGTTCTGCGGGGATGATGTTATTTTTGTAAACTAACCCACAAGCTAGCATCACTCTGGTTCCCTCGTCAAAGAGCCTATGTTTTGTTTTGTTTTTTTCTTTTTTTCCATTGGGTTTTGGATTTTCTTTCGGTTAGATAATCTTCACAGATGATCTACTACTTTTGTGCTTCTCTACGCATAAATTGAATTCTTAGAGGAAAAAAGCTAGTGTTAGGCTACAAACAGACTAGATTGTGGTCACATGACTTAAATTACTCTACACGCTGTCTATCAATAGATCAATCTACATTTAGTGAAGTTAGAGTTAGAATACTTTGCATCTAGTCTGCCTATCAAGGTGCACTGGAGAGTGGATGAGTCTCTTTATTCGCTGATTATCCCTGACAACTTCTGTAGTCTAATTCAGCCACTTGTTATCAACCACAGTTATTAAGACACGTGAGCTCTTTATGATTACATTTTGGGGCATTTAATGATGTAAACCATATATACACATATTATATTGTTTTTCGTCAATTTCACACAGCTCTCAGAGCTCCACCAACACTGTATTCGAAATGTATTTCCCCAAACCCATCTGTGGTCCTGAATTTCAGCTGTCTAAATGTCGCAGTTGCTGGTTCTGGTATGGTTGGGACTGATCCTTTTACGAGGGTCAACGTTGAGGGAAAGCCAGCCTTGTACTGACCCTCGTTACTGAAGCAGTCCGACGTGAAGTGGTTAGCACACACATACAAGCTAACATGAACCGCAGCCAGCACGTTGTTGTTAAAAATTAAACGCAACCACTGTCTCTTCTGTTGTTCTGTAGCTGGGACAGAATATAGGCACTGATGTTGATTTTTACAACCAACAACAATTTGCGTGTCTAACTCTGAGCGACGACATTGCAAAACACTGCTATCTTACCGCTGGACACACCGAACTTCACCTCGGGGATGAACGCCCCCCTCTAGGATATCTCCTATCATCGTGCAGAGAAGGTTGGCCTATGAAAATGACTCCTTTTCGTTACGTTAACGAAAGGAGCTGAATCTGAACAGCCTGTAGGAGCGCCGTTTTACCAGTGGGTGGGCTGCAGAGACCATGCAGGAATCGCTTGTTTTCCACATTCTGGGAGTTGGCAGGCTCAGGGAGGACCAGCTTATATATAGAGAGACCAGAGAAAACGTGGTTTTCATAATACGGGACCTTTAGTACATGTTGTTGTAGAACAAAACATGTAAATATCTGAGCCTGTAGTAACCACAAACCTTATTATATCTAACCTGAAAACCATTTAGAAAACCCATTGATTTTGAGGTAAGGGAACATTAACTGGATAAATGCCTACTGGTTTCTGGGTTAAAAGGACTCATTACTACAGTACAGCACTCAGAGTGAGAAACTTCAGAATGTTGGATGATACGCTGGACATCACTGTCAAGGATGTCATGGTATCGCCTTCGTCGACAGCAAGGAACCTGGCCATAACTCAACAAACAAAAGACTCAAGACTCATCTGTTCAGACTTCACCTCGACCCTGCATAGCATGACTCCCTCCCAACCCCCAACCCCACAATATGGGAGTTGTGTACTTAATTCAGTCACCTTACTTAAGTTACCTATATTAATTAAGTTACTAAACTGAGTGTAGATATATTAACCAAACAACTGTCGGTAATATTCCATAAATCCTAATATGTCATAATCTGTGAACTGTTTGTCAGCACGGTTTACTTTGAAAGTGTAACTCTAGAAGGGTAGGCAGATTGTCATAGTTTAAAACTCAAAACGCTGACCAAGCTGCCTTGGTGAGTTGGGACTGAGACGTGTTGATCCGAACACCCATGGTGCAAGTTAAAATGTTATATACTGTGGAACAGCCAGTTCTGTCAATGTGACAACTGGGATAGATATATTCACATTCAGAGTGAGAATTTACTGTTTGTCTCCACCAGGACAACCATATTGTAAAGAATACAAAGGGGAAAAATCCTTGTGGGAAAGTTTGGAGCGGTTGGAGAAGCACAATGCTGAAATACAGAGACACCTCAGGGGACGTGCAGCTTCGGCTACAAGATGAAGCTTGTTGTTCTCCTCCAAATGCACAAAGGAGAGATGAGATGTGTGTAGCACAGTAATCTGCACAGAAAAGTTGCCTCAGTTTGGGACAAACAAAAGTCTTCTGAAGTGAATGCACCTTTTTAAAATGCAAGTAAAAGACATTGTTATCATTATTTTTGTTTAAAGTTATGTAAAGGGACCGTAAGGGTTTTTGAAGAGCCATAGCTTAAAACATAGAGTGGAACGGTTTTTTAATGCCACTTCCTTCAATGCTGAAATTCTTTACTATGAAAATTAAATCAACTATCTATAACAGTTCAACTACAGGGCTACAGTTGTTTGGTTTCCAACCAAATTAATCAAAAACCAAAGACTGATTTTGATTCAAAAAGAAGCAATGGAAGACCGACAAGAATGTTGTGCAGTGACCAAAGGACTGTAATGTGACGAGGAGGTACAAAATAGATGACAAAATAGATGACTGACAATTACGGCATCTCGAGAGTTATTTTCCCCTTCCCCTGATTGTCTTCAAACTCTCGTCACATTTGTTTCTCAAAGCTGTTATTACCATTTCTGTGAGTGAAAAAATATTGATCTGAAAAGCAATTACAGGCACCATCTGGCATAAGTAAGAAATGCAATATTCTATTTACAGGTCTCACAAAATGAAAATATGCCAGTAACATGCTGACTTTGGCTCTGAAAGGCAGCATTGCATGCAAGCAAAAGTAACGGGGTGAGCTTAAAGATGATGGTACACTGCGTTATTATTGTAATTTCACAGTAAATAAATGGGCTCTAATTGCTGTGCATTCATAGCAGTATACAGTGACTATTTTACAGTAACATACATGGAGATTACAGTAGAACACTGTGTTTCCAGTGAGTAACCCGTACCTTATTGGATATTTACCACAATTTCCAGTGATATTACATCAACTTAGTGTTTTCAAAACCATTTCTGTAAAAATTACACTACTTTATTGCTAAATTAGTGTACAGCGCTGTACCCTAATCACAGTATTTACATGGAATTTGCAGTTGTTACTGTATCCTTATGACAACTCAGGAGTCAGTAAATTCCTGTAATTTTACCAGATGCATACTACATTCAAATACTGTGATTTTACAAATACACTGTATTTTTACAGCACACACATAGGCCCATATTGTTGTGTAGATTTAAAGAATACATACATATGTTCTGATTCCACAATACATTATATCCATAACCAAAAGAAAATATGGACAAGAAAATAGCTGAATTCTTGTTTTCAGTACTTGTAGAAAATTAAGTAAATATAGTGAAAAAAAATTGATTTGACATCAAATTTGTTTAAATGGCTTCTAAGATTCTGCAATTCTCAGATTAGCCCATGACAACAGACTGAAGTATTTAGTAAGATAACTGAACACATCAGCTGTGAGCTGTTGTCACAGCTGTTCCTTCACTGAATGAGCCCTGCCGGTCTGCTGCTGGAGCTTTGGGTAGAATTTACCGTCCAATTTCTCCAGGCCCCAGTACCCAGTCTACTGCGCGAACAAGCATCTCAGCTCCGACCTGGCCCAACAGCAAATCTCAACACGTGGATATACTCGCCCATCAGTGCGCTGCTCCACTGTCTGTGGCAAATTATAGCTCTTGGAGGCTATGACGTGGAAAGAAAGCTTGACAAATTGTTCCTGGGTAACCCCAAGGGAGTGAGAAGGATGATACAGACTATGAGAAGATCTCTGGCAATATTGCAGAGGAGACAGATAGATGTTTCTATTTTTGGCCCTCCTTTGTCTTGTTGTTTGTTGGTTTGACAATAATTTTCAGTTGCTGTGTTACCGCCAACACATTTTTCCAGGTGAAAGAACAAAGTGGCATAGTAAATTAGCCTTTGAAGGGTTGCTCTTAGGAAAATTAGCCTGGAGGATAATTAGAGTTTTGCATGATAACTTTACTTTCACAAGCCCTAAAGATATCCATCCTATTATGTGATGTCCATTTGTATGAGGCATTATAGATAAACCCCAGTTGGATTTGTGGATGTAAATGAAACTCTGACACAGAGGCACTGAGCAAAATAATGACTCTGTCGACCCAGCTGAGGAACTTAAAATCCTGACAATGTTGTTCCTCTTCCGTTCATTTAAATTCTGCTCCCCTGCGGCATTTGTGTACAATCTGTTCTCTACAAGCATAACCTTTACAAAAAAATCACTTGGCAAAGGTTGTGAATTACTCAATCTTATCTCAGAAAAATACCTGCAGACTAATGTGGAAGGCTTCCACCAGGCAAAACTTAATATGACAGAAAGATTGAGAAAAGAACTTTCTTTATTTTTTTATTTTTTATAATTTGCTCAATTGAGATGATAATAATATTAATACATATATAATCATTTGACATGAGTTTGGATTATTTCTTAAATCTGTTAACCAATGAAACTGTAATTGGGTGTAATGATGTTCAATTTAATCATTTACCCAGCATCAATACTGTCAGACAAATATTCCCAAAAGTTAATTCAAGGCAATAAAGTTGAATTCTGAGCAAGCACACAGGAGTTCAGACGTATAATGCAAACAAACTTTTAGCAAATAATTGCTTTGAATACAGTTTTATATAATATATTTACATATATTAGGGTGCTCCTGTTCTTCTGTTGTTTTATTAACTTATTTATTGCCTGAGCAAAACTTCACATCCCAGTGAACAGGCAAACTTAAAGTGGATATTAAAACAGAAGCGAGAGACACAAACTTCAAAGGGTACTTGCGCTCTTCTAGTTCCACAGCCTATACCCCGTCAAGTGTTTATGTTGGTAATTATAATAGCACAAGTCACTTACTCTCACTTTTAAAAGGGATGAAAATTAAAAACAATAATGATAAAGATGTTCATAAACCGACATTGGAGTGAAATGTTTCCCATTTCTCTTTTTTTCCTTTTACTGGTGGGACGACAAACACTGATAACAACCTGGTAAAAATAATACAGATGTTGTATTTTTACCTTCTAAAACCAAGAGTGTGGCTGTCAGCTTCCCTTGTTTATTAGAGTGCTTTCACACCAAATCTGTTTGATTCAGGTAAAACAAGCCCTGGTGTATTTGTCAGTCTGGCCCATTCTGTCTGTTTTTGAAGCACGCTGTGGATGAGGCAACTGGACCGAGACTGCCTAAAATGGTGTCAGTGGTCTGAAAGCAAAGCAGGTCGATACCAGAATTAAATGATATCTGATATGTGATTTTGGCATCACGGTTCCATCCACTGTTCAGGAGGTGATTTTGACATTTTGCCCTTTAATCACGTTCGTTTTCACACCGACTTCTTACAAACAAACCAAGAGCTATAATCTGATGAGTTCACCCAAAAATGAAAACTCAGACCATATTTACTCAGCCCTAAGGTCAGTGGAAAGTTGGGTGATGTTTTGTAGTTTGTATAACATTTCTGGAGCTCCATAGCAAAAAAAAAGTGCTGCAGCATTCTGAAGCAACTGAAGTAGATGGGGACTTGTTTCAAAATGCAAAAAAGATAACCCCACATAAACTGGCTCCGTACAATTTGTCCGTGTTTTTTATTTATTCAATATCTGGCTGGTGGTGCTGGGTGTCGCGGCGAGATACTGAACTTGTGTGTGTTTGCTTTGACTGGTGGTTGCCTGATTCATGACGTCTGCTTTATACCTCCTCCTCTTTCATTTCTCTCAGTTGCTGTGTTTTTTTTCCCTGTGAACTCATGTGTGACTCTCCTGCACTAGAGGGCTAAAAAAATGTTGTTTTTTTTTACTCAAAGACCACAGATCCCTGAAGTTCCACACACTCCCCTGACTCACCCTACATGCCCACGTCACCTGTCAGCACGGCGCAGATGGCTTGAAAGGAGGCCTGCCTTGCTCTAGGGACCCCCACACCAGCTGCAGTTAACACGGAGCCAGCGGGCAAGCTTTACCACTCGCTCCCTTTGTTGGTGAAGTGGCAGGCAGGCTGGCTGCACCACCCGCCTCCATAGCTCCAA
The DNA here is from genome assembly GCA_903131615.1 of Diplodus sargus. NCBI lineage: Eukaryota > Metazoa > Chordata > Actinopteri > Spariformes > Sparidae > Diplodus > Diplodus sargus. The sequence goes on along the minus strand of CAEMYA010000002.1, from coordinate 6,493,279 downwards.
CGGAGAAGGCACTGTAAGTTAAATAAACTCAGCCTGTATTGATTGACGTCTGACTTCAAGTCAGTGGCAAACTGCAATGTGTAGGTCTGCATGTGTGTGGTCTGCAGTAGCTTCTCTTAACCCTCTCTCACCGTCTTTAGTAGAATCCATGTTGAAAGGACCGTTTCTGAGCTTCCAATATAATTCAGCACTGACACATTTGCAAGGTATTAAATTACAAGCACGCATCACGTAAGCTGACAGATGGGACATTCTACAGTTGCTTTGATGTGGTGCATTTGTTTACGAAAGCAGAGCTTGTTCAAAACATGCTGCTCAAAAATACAGCATATGAAGCACTATTATTCATTCAACTATTCAGCATTACATTAGAATTAAAAGTTCCACCTTGAGCAGACATTTGCCTGGGGCCCACAGTTCAACAACACGGCCCTTAACAACACACCCAAGAAAGTTACAAAGCGCCTAAAGCATTAAAACTTTCTCAGTGTCCGTCTGATATTTTTTCCCCTTTCCTTCATAGTTTCCCTCAGCATGTAAATGATCTTGACAGTTAAAATGTCCACACCTACAGAAGACTCCCACAGAAAACACTGTCCCTGAAGTGACCTCTTCGCATCAAACCAAGTCACCATGTCACCCATATGTTATTTATGCCTAGCAGCCATTTTGGCATGTAGGAGCCGATTTAGCACAGTTGCTCAGTTACTTTCTGCAGTTCAGGCTCAGGTGTGTGTGGCCTGACCAATCAGAGAAGACTGAGTATAGCGGTTTTTGAGATATGCGAATAGTATACAGACAGACAGGCAGACAGGCAGGCAGGCAAGCAGACAGTCCGTGCTTTATAGTTAGATATAAGCATGTCCTATTTGTGGCTGGTGATTCAAAGGTGTGAACTCACAACCTTTTGAAATGCAGGATGAAAGCATTGTAAAACCTCTCTTTCTCTCTCTCTTGGAAGTGACAGCTGTGAGTGAGAGAATGAACTCGCAGTGAACAGGAGGCAGACGCTTAATCTTTAATAAGATCTTAATGACATTGTACTGCGGAGATACTTTGTCTCCCATGACCGCAGTATACAGTACACAAGTGCTAATCATCCAACTAATGATCTTTGTTCTGCGCAAATAACAACTCTTTGCTTTTGTTGTTTCATACACCAAAAATTAAGCACGGTGATTTAATGCAGTGCCACATGTGCTATTATGTTCTGCTCAGAGAGCAAATTTACAGTAGCCGTGTGAATACCAGGGCTGAACACTCCTCCAGATCATATTCATGGTTTCACACTGGCACATATCCACCCACTGTGTCTACCCCGTGAACCACAAAACAGATAGCGTGCCACACTGGAGGAATTTATTCATTCTCTTTCACATCAGTGAGGCAGAAAACTTCATTAATGTAATACTTTATTTATTTATTGAAGAAAAATATCAGTCGGCTCACTCATGCAATTTTCCCTGTGAATTTCCCATTAAACCTCTGGAAGGATTCAATGGGGTAAAAAAAATGATATGCGAGTGCTTGATGCAATCAGCAGGTAATAGAGGGACTAATTTTTCATTCAGAGACCAGATTTTTATAAATAATTTCCTCATGTGTTTTCAAGAGCTGCAGTTTATTTTTCACGTTTCAAAATCTTTTCCTCCTCAAATTCTTTCTCACACAGTACTCAAAGGAATGTGCAAAAGACTTTGCTTCCATGAGCTAAACAATGAGATTTAACTTTTTGAAATCCTTGTGTTTTTAACTGTGTAGGTGCATATGTCTGTGGCAGCATCGTCAGGAGCATCAGTGTTCCTGTGTTTTACATTGCTCCTTGAAAAGTATTACAATTGGGTGCAGGTCGATGCGGAGGATGCCGTTTCATCCTGCAAACGCACATATAATTTTCAAGAGCTAATTTAGCCTGATTGCCGTTAAACACACTGAGAGGTGAGAGGGGAGAGGCTGATGGAGCAGATCCCCTGGGGCAGGTGAAGTAAGACATTGATTGGTTTCTGAACCCCGAGGATAATGTGGGAACAAAGTAATTACATTTTCTCTGTGCTCTTTAGAAACAAAGACAGTGGCTGTAGTAATATTTCAATAACAACTTGTCTCTACAACAATGCATCAAATTTACATAAATCAGAACAAGGAACAAATGCTTAAAATATAAAAACTGGCATAAATGCATTCACAGTGGTTTCTTATGAGGCAAAAAAGTGTTGATTCTAGTTTAGCGCTTCTCATTGTCTCTCCTCATTTTATAGCGTTTTTGTGTGTCAGAATAATGATGAATTATTTGTGCACTGCTTCCCTTTAGCACATGTAAACGCAGCTATCTCATGTGTTCAAGTACTATTCAAAGCGTGTAGGTTGCGCGTGCATCCAAATAAATCATTCCTTATCGCGGTGTATTATACAACAAGCCCTCGTAAGTTTAAAGAGGTCCTCTCAGAAATATTTCACTGCTCAGTGCAAAAGAGGCAGATTAGAAATGCAGACCCTGTCTCCTTGCAAACTGGATGATGTCATAGACCACCAGTACAGAGGTGGCTGTGTGAATGTCTTTAACTACAACAAACTTCTTTTAAAAGTCACGTAACTACACATCAGAAAGACTCCAAACTTTGTCAAAGCCCCAAAATCCTTGCTTTCTTTGAATGTTTATTTTATGTAATGCTATGGCTTTGCTGTTGTATGGCTGTTGTCACTGGCTGTGTGATCTGGCAGGTGAGCTGATCAGTTCTGGGGAAGAGACGAGAGCAGTCATGAGCTCAGCTGATTATTTATCACATTATGATTCCTTGAGTAGCTTTTTGTACTTTAGTCTAACCTAACTTTGATCAAAGCCTTTTTGTAAACCTAAACACAGTCAGGATACTGGATACAAACCTTTAAAAACTTGGGTTTCATACACCCAGCACCCTGATGTGTCCCTTCAACTTCAGTGTGGTCCAAGAACACTTAGTGCTTTGAAAAATATATACAGTATATTGCCAGTGAACATCTTTAATCCAAGCAGCAGTTTCTTCAAACATTTTCTCTTCTCAAAAATGTTGATTAGCCACACTTTTTCAAATATGTGTTTGCATTTTGAGCTCAAACTTTTAGCTGTTATTAAAATGGAGCAGTGACATTTGACAGAAGAATCTTCAAGTCATACAGTATGTCATTAGTCAAGCTTGCACAGTCACACTGAGGAAAGAGAGTCTGAGAAGCTGTAGAGGCACCAGCAGTGTCTGCCATAATGCCAGTCATTGGCTCAAGTATATATGCTGTTAAAGAATAGCCTGACCTGTTTCAGGAGTAGGAGAGTGCATGGCATGTGTGCATAGCGACTCTTGAGTTGACTGACAGAGTGAACGATGGTGGCTGCACTTACAGCAGTCGGGTATTGGCGATCAGAGCAAAGGGAATGTTTGGACGAAGAAGAACTTAAGTTTGGGGGATTGCTTGTCTATGCTTATATCACCGCTATTGCTATCCATGCTTATGATTGATCTTGCTAAAATGGAAATCTGGTTGCCATAGTGATGGACTAAGTCAGAATATTAACCACACACGCACTGTCTGTTTGAGAAGAAACGTAAACCATTAAAAAGGAATTAATACTTGCCGGAGTGGGCCTTTAAGTTTTGTCTGGTTGCTTTTCGAGCTCAAAGAACTTCTGATCCAGGAATGAGCAAGGCCTTGCCAGTGTGGAGGACCTTGTGCTCCTCAAAGTATCAGAATAGTAATAGCAACTGCCAAGGGAGTGGATGTGTCAAGAACGGGTGTTCTCTCTGCGCTGGGTTTGAACCTTTACTAAATCCACCAGCAAATCTAAATTATATTCACATATGGCTAGCTGCCCTGGAGGTCCCCTTGGCTCTGTGCTAGTGTTCAAACCCATTAGCCTATAAATAAAGCCAGCACATGGCTGCTATTCTCCTCTCTTACCATGTTAACTCCTTTGGTAAAAAAGAAACTAGGGGGAAATTTAGAATGGTTCGGAGGTTTTTTATTAATGGCCCAGTAGGTTCTCTGAACACCACTCAGGGGACACCGGTCTGCACTTACAGGCAATACGTCTCACTACTTCAGAGCTTTACTGCCAACAAAGTTTAAAGTTGATGACTTGATGTGTCTGTCTCATTAGGTGATGTGTATTTACCTATTTTCTTTTACTTTAAGGCCAGGCTCCTTGTCCTTGAGGGGGTGTTGTTGAATCACCACCTGCATCCATCATCTGTATTAAGTCCCCTGTACTGCTGCTCCCCTCCTCTGCAGACTCCCTTGCATTGACCTTCCTCTTGGCATCATGGGTAAAATGCTGCTAGAGCTTAAATCAAGCCCATCCCAAACAGACTATTCCGGTACCCCCTGAGGTGGAGCCTGTTAGAGATGTAATTAATCAGCTTGCAGATCCTCCAAGCAGCACCTCCACATCAGAGCGAAGCACACTCTAAACAGCTTTAAGTAAGTGAGGAAGGAAATCAAAAGAAAGATTGGGAATGGAAGAGATATTTGTTGAAAGCCACGCAGCTCCTTCCCTAATCAAAGGGAGATTTTAACCAGGGTCCATTCAAAAGCCCTTATTCAGCGTTTACCCAGAAGGGAGGCTTGATGTATGTTCAGTGGAACGGGCTAAATCAAGGAACGAACAGTATCAAAAAGGAAGCTGCAAGATCACAATCAAAAGCAATTCTGTCACTGTCACAGGATGATTTATGACAGAATTAACAAGGCAGACAAAGAGAGACAAAGGACAGAGAGAGAACTGTATTGTGTGTTTGAGCGAGACAAAGATAGACAGGAAGAGTGAGACGCAGAGACAAAAAGAGAGGGAAAGGAGGAATTTGCTGTAAAACATTTGATTTAATACGTCTCATACTGCTGCACTGACAGGATCTGCGACGGCCTCACCTGCTTTCATTCTGTCATGTCATTGTAATTTCATTCCACGCCGTCTCAAAAGACCCAGGGACATTTCAACTTTTCGTTAATATGACAGATGTCCAATAATTTCACATTTAATCTCTGCCCTGCGGGTGCAAAGTATGTGAGGCAGCAAGCTGATGCCACTGTAATCAGTGAGATGGTAGATTGCTGGTGATTCTGAAATTGGATACTTACTCATCCAAATTCACTGTCCTCATTAGAATGTCGGAATGGACCTGAGCTGAGGCTGCATTTGCACCTTTTCAAGTCTTTTTCTGAGAGGTGAATAATGCACAGGAGACTTTGCGTCCATGGCAGCGAAATTGGACATCTAGAGAAATGTTCTCGCAATATTCTCTTCAGTAATAAATCGTAAGGGCTGCTACAATGCTGTGTTTCCATCTAATTTTCTGGTGAATCTGAGCGTACTTTTGAAATGCTTGCAAACAAGAAGAAAATATGTGTTTTTCATTCCCGGTATGGAGAGAACAAACTAGGCTACACAGGGCATAATTTAGTCAAAAGATGGTGGTGCGGGCTCTGTTTTGAATGGCTAAAACAAAGCAGAGACAGCAGAGGTTGCAAAACAGTAAACAACCAGTTGTTTGCCAACTACCTCTAAACTGGAGGAAAAGGACAAGAAGAAACAGAACCAGTCGCCTTGGCCATGTGCAAAGGAATGTGTCCGTTTTCCTAATAAGCACAATAAAATCCACCTCAAACAAGTGTAAAAAACACTTGAATTCTGCCATTTCCATCAACCTGCTCTACAATACTTCAGATTAGGCAAATAGATGTTGATGAGACATGTTTATTGTCTAAAACTTTATAGCTTTCTGAATTTTTAACAACACATTTATTTGACTTTTTTGTTGATCATTGTATGTGTGTTGGGGAGAGAGCATGGGTGAGGAGGCTGCTGGAAAAAGTGATGAGCGAGACTTGGTAGAATCCCCCCCTATACCCTCTTGTTTAATAACATTCATATCCACTTTGTGCCAGTCTCCCTCAGCTGTAAATTAGTATTCTCACTGGGTCTGCAATCCAGGGGTGAAATTATAATCATGTTGCTTCAATTAAAACCATGTTGCTTTGGGATCCACCTTTGAACAGTTATATCTCTTTCCAGTAATTCCTGCACCTTAAGACTCCCACTAACAGCTTCTGCATTACACCTTTCTAAATGAATTGTGACACGAAACAATGAGCTCAAGATTAACCGTGTATAGTTCAGCACATCTTTGTTTTCCAGCATACTGTATATGTATATATAGCAGCACATTCAAAAGAGAATGTCTTGTGATGGGATCCCACCAGCAGCGACCCCAAATCAGTGCGCATGCTGAAATAGAACACAACATGAAACGAGTGAGTTTGGTGGAAGAGGTGAACTGTGCCAGGTTTATTAAATATGCCTAACCATCCTTAAAATGTCAACTTTTAACATATGGTAGTAGAGATGCACCAATTGCAATTTTCTTGGCCAAATCCCGGTTTTGTAGAGGCTGATTCTGATTGAAACCTTTTGTTTCTTAGAGTTTCAGAACTTAACTTGACAATTGCGTAGCCTGTACTAGTAAATTCAACTGTATGTTTGTAATAAAACAATGACTATTGAGAAACTTATAGCATATCTTAAGCTGTTTTATTGACTTGTTACTGAAATGTCTAAGTGCATTTTAGCTCCCTCTTATAAGCATGTACGCAGTGTATACTGGTACATCCAGGACTCTTGTTGTGAAAGGTAAAACGTAAGGAATCTGTGTGTGATGAGCTGAAATTGACATGTGACTGGAGTAAAAAGTTTGCCTCTTTGGTTTAGAAAATGGATCCTTATCCCCAAAGTAGATGTGCAATTAATTACCCTCAGCTACCCTCAGTGTTTAACTCTCCAAAACCAAAAACGAGTGCAACAGATCAAAGCCGATCCTGTTGTCAACTCAAGTAACGTCCTTGTCTTTGCTCCCGCAGTAAAACAGAACAGGAAAGTAGAAAGGTCTTAGAAAGTGTTACTGTAAAAAATGGCAAAACACAGTAAAGGCTCTCACCCTGACCTGAAAATGAAATGAGTGCACATACCATTTTTTTTTAAATTGATGAGTGCACATATTTTGGATAAATAACTTAATATAATATTCACTTGACATTTTTTCTTTCAGTTTGTCCTGGCGGTCTCGTTTGAAAGGCCGGCAGCATGTGTGTAAAGATGGCACAGAATTGGATATGCAGTGCTGTATATATTATATGGTCATTTCCAAAATCAGTTCACAAGAGGTGCAGCAAGGTTTGCATTACCCCACTGTGTTAAGTGCTGTCACTGAATGGAACTTCATTCCAGAAACTATTAGAGAACTGGACACAGACCGTTTATGTTTAGAGCTCATTTAAAGAAATGGTTAATTAGCACTCAGCTCTGTTCGCACAAAAACTCACTTGCACTTCTTTGTCCTCAGTCTGTTAAACTTCCTTTGCCTTCTGTTTCACCTGTTACTATCTCGCTATCACCCGTCTGTCCTCATTTAACCTGAGTGCTTATCTGTTACTGTTGTTTGCCATTTTGTGTCAGACTGATATATATATGTAATATACTGTGCATGCTTTTTATGTCTGTGATTCTGTTTGTCGTGTTTTAGTTATTGTCAAATAACGCAGCATAAAGTTGTCTTATTTAGCACATATATCTTTAATATGTGTATCTCTCAGTTGTATTATGAGCCTCTGATGCATGTTATAAATAGCACCTGACAACGTTGTATGGGTGTCCTGAATGCTGGAGATGAATATTCTCTGTTTGTATTATTGTTCATTATTTCTGCTACATGCTTTTAAATGGCCTCAGTAACTTTGTTATTCCAATCTTATATGATGTTATTTTATTCTGTCTTAGGCTGACTTTGTGACATCTGTCCAGGGACCACAGAAGAAAAATAGCCTAGACGCCTTTGTACCCAGAAAACCATATGCACTGGATTGGAGAACAATTAGCATTAGTTAGCCATTGCATAACTTTCTCAGTCAGTTGTACCATTTCCTAACTGCAAAAAAGCATCCAATGCAAAGTGACAACAGTTACTTGCTGTTCACTGCACTCCACACACAGAATCACTCCACACACGGAATCCACTAAATATGCAACGATTAGGTTAACAACATACAAGGTACCAGGTATCAGCTGTGCACTGAAGATCACATTGGAGATGTTAGCACTCAAGTACAAGATGGATGAGTGAGCTAAGACAGCCTTCCCAGGTTTGTACTTTTCAAATTGAAAATAATAACGTTGGATATGATATATTGGATGTCAGTAAATTTGAGTTAAAACACAGACTTCGCTTATCCAGTGCGAACGCACTGCACGGAACACTGACATGGTGGGGTAATTTCTAAATCACATGAGGTCCCCAGGTAATACTAGTCCCGTGCGAATAGGGCTTAATTCTGTGATATTTAGATGTCTCTCTACTGGAAGTGATATACAATGTAGCCTACAGCAAGTAGAGATGTTGTGTTTTCTTACAGCCACCTCTTACCTTATTTAGGGTTTTTCTAGGAGGAGGAGATGGATTTGTGTAGATTACTCCTAATTTCTTCCTGCAGAGCTTGAAGCCTGTTGACTTCATACTGACCTCAAAATGCTAGACAGCACTAATCAATCAAGACATTTTTAAGTTGTTTTGTAAATGATATGTAACATCACCATCGTGTCCGACATAAGACGACTCTGTACCAGACATATTGAGCAGTACAAATGGGAGAACACAGTAGGCTGAAGCCCGAGACAGAGTCATGATTTATTGGGTACGAGTATAATGCACTGTAAACCAGGGGAGAGGGAACTTTTTAATGGATTCTCTGTGAAAGACAAACAACTGGAAGTGTTCCTGTTCATCTTATTGAATGGATTTGGGGCCTCTGGCACCCGCCAGGTGAGCTGTCAGAACTTTAACAAGCTTAGTGGTTTACAGCGCTTCACTCGGATCTTCTACTTTCATTTTCACTGTTTTCTGCCCTTCTTTTTTGGGCAATAAAATGACTAATATCCCACTGTCAGATTTATTCTGTGCCATAGTTGGCTGCATGGTCACATACTAAAGCCTCTGTCAATGTGCTGGCACAGACTGAGCAACAGCAGTCAGTATAAAGCGACTTCCACACAGCCAGGAAAATCAATAACACTTTATTTGTGGTAGATGTGAAAAATGACATTAATGAAAAATGTCCTACTTCTGAGGGAGGTTACATTTTCTTCTAATATGTACTTGACCATTGACTGATTGCATTCTCATTTATTCCAATTTGGTTGTGTGAAAAGAGGAAAGGAGCAACTGCTGCATCATTTCCCCAGGTTTTTGGTACTGGTCAATCTGTTATATTATTTCAATAAATCCTGACAAATGCATCCATTTAATCTCATTCTGAGGTTTTCCCATGGTCTTTTCATGCTCTAAATGATTACTGGGGAACTCCCTGGCTCTGTGTCACTCAAAGAAAAGTTAAGGAAATTACAAACAACTATCACCACAAAAAATTTCATCACTTCTCTCCCAGGGTAAGAAACCAGTCAATCAACAGAAGCGTAAGCAAAGTTATGTTTAAAATGCATTTAGGATTAGAGGGATTTCTTTCCGATATGAAATAAATGTTTGCTGTAACAGCACATGCCAATTACTTAAACAACGTGTATGCACTGGCAGATGAGTTGAGAGAGGAGAGATAATTGGAAATTGGCACATTTATAAGAAAATATTGATATCAGTCCCATACAGTGATAGTGGGTGCATAAATAGACAGACAGAAATGCCAGCTTCCACTCCCAGTAGTGTGTCGTGAAACAGGAGCTGACAATGGCAAGTTCCTGACAGCATGAAGCCAGTGAGCTGTGGTTTCTGCCCAGCTGAACTGAGCCAGTGTTTGACACATAAAGGTCCTAGTCCCAGCATTTATCACCTGATGAGCCTGATATTTCCTCTCCTCTGTTCGGCTGCTGCTATAGCCTCTTCTCAGCTGTTTGCTTTGCACCCGTCAGATTGAATAAAACTGAGATATTACAAATCATATGTCCATTTCAAGTTATGTCACAGACAACAGCAAATATTTTGAGTTCAGAAAAAGAAAAAGGTACAGCTGTTCAGTGTACCATTAACGGGTTTCAGTGTAAACAGAAAATGATACATGTTCAAAGCACTGGCAATTAGAGCAAACACACTGTAGCCACTGACAAGAGTTGGCAGGATCAAACATAAATGCTGGAAAAGTTGCAAGCAAACAAGCAAGCGAGCAAACAAACCCTTACCACCTTCCAGTAATGTGTTGGCGGGTATTTCAACTCTGAGCTTTTGCTGAATACCGCTGTCATATCAAACAAACCAAAATCAGTTTTCAGTGTTGGCATTTCTACTATAAAACCCTGAAGCATTTATTGGTGCTTATATACTGTATATGACTCTTTAACCCACCATAACTGTACAACCTTCAGTGTTTTGTGTAATTTGTTATTGGACACCAGCTGGCAGTTCAACACTCAGGGTCTATTCCTTTGCTGTTACAGCTCTTGAACAGCACAACAACCTTCCCTTTTTTTTTAATCGAATGCACACTTGCTACACTCTCAAGTCCTTGCTCAGAACAGAGTGCTGCCCTCGGAATATGCAATCGTTATTCTCCCTTCCAGTTCAACATTTAATGTAGCCATGACAACTTGACTGTATAGAGTCATACTGTATACTGTATTATAAATATAAAAGTAAATTGACGTAGTTCTATATCAACAGCCTACATTTTTCGGAATTGATACAGTAATGTAGCTGCTTTCTATGATTATCTGCACAGATGCATAGAGCAAAAATTATAGATCCGTACAACATATCGTTCAATGTTTTTAGTCAGACATCAGTTGCTCTGACGTTTCAGGCAGAAGGGTAGCCACTGAAGTTTTTCGACAAAATAAACAAAATGAATGTGCGGCGAACATTTGTAACGTCAATCTAAATTATTAACCTTTTACACATTAAGCACAATTGAAAACAGCGGAGACAGATCACAGGCAATCATCACCTGATCACATCATTTGCCAGCAGAGTTAGCAGGCACCCTTGTTTTGCCACCAGGGCCGAGAAGATTAGTGTATCACGAAAATTGTGGCTGGAAATGTACGGTCGTTAAGCTTAGTCGAAGAAGAAGGCTTCAGCAAGCTAATGGTGTCTGTTGAGGTGGAGCACAAGCTACCACTGCAGCAAACAACAACTATGAGAGTGGAGGTCATGTATCAGGAAAGCGCAGTGAAATTGAAAGCTGATCTGCAAAGGGCTGACGAGGTCCCTCTAACTACTGACAGGCGTATACGATGTGTCACTGACCCTAACCCCTAATCGCTTGTATGCTTGGGTATGTATTTCAGGCCAGATTCTTGCATTTGAGTGTTTTATTGTTTTTTTTTGGAGTGCTTATAATTAAATGGGAGTACCCGAATATGAAAATTACTTGGCTCATC
>CAEMYA010000002.1:6468355-6481643 GCA_903131615.1 Diplodus sargus | reverse complement strand
TGCTGTTAATGTTACATGCTGGATCACAAATGCTGCTCGTTTGCTAAGTCAGTTAGGAAATGACTCATGCTCCTGGATATGGCTCATCTCTCTCTTCGCCTACTGCTTGCTGTTAGAGGCAAGACGTTAACTCACAGAAACAACAGCATTCACTGTAACAGCAAAGTGATTTGTTTCTCTTTCGTTTGTGCTCTTTCACAATTCCAAATGTCCTCCTTTATTTCAAACAGGCTTTACATGCAGGCCTCAAAGTCAGTTACTGTGGGTTGTTTACAACGATGTCCGACAGTTATTCTTCTCTCCGCCCATGTGAAAGCAGGAACAGCTCAGGAACCTCAACCCACACACTGACCAATAACACATATCATGTTGTCCATGAGCCAAGACAGTGGGGGTCCATAGTGACCAAGAAATATTGTGTGTCTTCTTCAGTTTCTTTCTGTGAACAAATGAGGCTTTTACAAAGACTTGTGTCAGTCTTGGGTTGAGATTACTGCAAATAATTTAAGGGGCTATAAACAACTCTCAAGTTGCTGTCTTTTTCTTTACATTTCAAAATGTAAAGTTCTTCCCATTGGTGCATCACATTGGAAAGAAATGCAGTACATATTTAAAATAACAAATTTAAAAGAAAATATAATACTAGTATTTTAGAAATGTGCCTGACTTCAGAAGGCACAACTTCATCATTTCTGCCTGATTCTGTTTCTTCAAGTCTTGGTGAGCTGTGCCATTACTTTCTTTGGTAAAGGAACAGCTGCAGTGAAATTTTGCTGGCGATTGAGTGTATAGACTTTGCTCTAAAGAGGGTGATTAGGAAAATAAGGGGCAGTACAGTAGTCCATCACTATGATCACTCAGTGACTTGTCAGTTTGGTTTCCCCCCTGCTCTGGTCTATGATGTCTATGATGAAAACTCTTTGAGGATATTGAGTGGTTTCTGTGGGCAAAATACAGTAAGAAATTCTGCTTCTGTCACAGAGACTTCTTAAGAACCTAAACTGCCAAAAGGAAGGTCCAAAGAAGTACATTATGGATATATGTATGGATGTCCCCATGGATCCTACATTCCACATTTCAGTAACACAAATTGAAATCGCTCTATTCTTCTGCCGTCAGGTCAAAGCCCTAACCCTGGGAACACAGGACACTTCGTCATGTTCCCATTATGTGCCAGATAAATCCAAGGCCACAAACAACACACGTCTTACTGAGAATACTTTCAGGATTTATTCCTGCAGCAGCCTATTCATATGCTGCTAGTGTTTGAATTTATTTGATTAATTTAGTTTTTCACCAGGAAATTGTATTAGATCTATTTATTTGATAAAACTGTTTTATAAGGAAAAATCAGCCCAGGTGTTACAGCGCAAGTCAAGAGGCAGGGTTGGGGGAATATAGCACAGCAGATATGAGCCCAACTCTTTCCACCATTTTCTCCTTGACTTAAGAAAGGCAAAGGCAATTTGAAGTCCTCCTCCCTACCCCTAACAAATTCCACTGTAGGAGCCATCTTAAGTCCAACATGATATTCTTAGAAAACGTCATAATTCTAAGAATTTTCTTAGATTTTCAATACAAGGAGCAACTATTTGTTCTATGAAGCTTTATGAATACAGCCCCTGGGGAACATAAGACCTTGTGAACATATGAACGATTCGGAACATCCCTGCCAGGCCTATACTTACAGTTTCAATTGATCCCCTTCCTTTCACCTCTTAATAGTGTTCTTAGCAAAGCATGATGAAAAGAACCTAAAAAGACGTTTTAGATAAAGGCACGTTGTTGCTTAAAGATATTATGGGCATATTAGGTGATAGAGTAATTGCCCCATTAAAATAGCCCCTGGGTAAGCAAGGGTTATAAAATTTCAATAGGGCTCAGCAAATTTACACTTTATGGCTGAGACCACAGTGCTGTATTGCACGTGATTGTGTTAGAGTGTGAGTGTCGTAGTGTTTGCCTCTGTGCATCTGCTTTATCAATAATGGTGTGTTTATTTATTTGGTCTGCATGTTATGTACTCTGACATCTGAGACATACAGTAGAGTGAGGATTGTATCTTTGCTCAAATGGCATCTTTCGCAGGCGGTGTTCACTGCAAATAGCAAGGTGTACCATGCACTAAATACAAGCTCAGATCTATTGAAAAACGGAAACCTGTTTTATTTATCACATCCTTAATTTTTCATTGTGTTTACAACTTCTTCAAGGGTACCATATATATGGCTGATGGATGATAGTCTGACAGCTCTCTGAAGTTTAATAATCTCTGCTGTCAGTGTTTAAATATAAACTTGTTTCAAATATAAATATACAAATAAAACTATATTATTACTGTACTCAAAATGTCAAACTAGTTCACATTAGCAGGAGGAGCATTTAGGAGCACATGGAAAAGGGTATAAAAATATCGAGTCTTCTCAGTCAGCATTAATTCCAGACAGTATTTTTGAAAATACAGAGACACTATTTCAATGAGTGTGGCTGTTCAATAAGTGCTTGCCGATACTCTGCAAGCAGCCTCGTCTCAAAAACAGTTGTAAGACTAAAAGTCTATCATTGAGCTAGTGTCCCATGGGGCCGTAAAGCTCGTTAGCTCATACCAGAAAAAAAGAGTTGTCAGAGGGATGAAAGAGAGGTGATTAAGATGATGATCTGTCCAAGGTATCCCTTGCTGAAATGCTGGAATCCTGTCATGAACTAAGGTGTTGAAGTGGAAATGGTGTCCCAATAATTGAACCAGATGAATCATGTAGGGTTCGTGGAATTCCTCCTTCTGGGTCTTTGAAAGTCTGTTTCTATGTTATGGCAATCAATCAATCAAACTGATCCAAGCTGTTGGACAGACAGACAGACAGACAGACAGACTTGAGGACCAACCCTGCCACCTCTTGAGCCACATTGCAAGCATTGCTAAAAATAGAGATATAGTCATATATTGATTGTTAGGTGACACTGTAAATGAGGTAACCTGGCTTTGCAATGCTGAGCCATTCGAACACCATGGGTGCCTCATCACCATCCAAAGGTTTGGATCTCATTCGGGTCACACCATGTGAAGGTCCGAGATAAACTCAAATTGGGCCAGCTCAGTGAACTGGGACTGGTGTAGCATTGTATGCTAATGACATGGCACTGTCAGTGAATGCGCAGTACCTACAGAGAAAAGAGGTTACCTCAAACACAGTATGTATGCTGCTCAGTGGGTAGAGCGGGCGTCCCATGTGCAGAGGCTTCGAGTCCTCGCTGCGGTGGCCCCAGGTTCGAGTCCCGGCCTGGGGCCTTTTGCCGCGTGGCACTCCCCCTCTCTCTCATTCCGTTTCCTATCTATCTCCAGCTGTTCTATCAATAAAGCCGATAAAAGGCCAAAATATTTTAAAAGTTATGATTGCTCTTCAGCTGAAAATACAAAAAATACATTCTAAAAAGTGGAAGCCAACCATGGATTCATGACCTTTTACTTTTTCCTTCACTTAATTTACCACATGGCTCATTTTACTTCATGAGCTCATTCAGGTTGATTTTTTTCCTGTTTTTCCAGTGAGTCTCAGATTCTGAAAAACACCAAAAGAAAGGAAATGGAATGTCTTCATCACAACACTGAATGTTCTTTAACTGCACTAAAAACAAAACTCTGATGAACTATAATCACAAGCCCTGATTAGGTTGGAAGAACATATAGCTCAAAGTCTAGAAATTGAGAAAATAAAGGATTTGTATCATGTTTTTTTCAGTTCATATTAAATTGTTTGTTGAGTGTTGAGGTATCTGTGCAACTGTGTGCACGGGCATTTTGGGGCATATATCAATACAATTCAAAACAAGATTTAATTAATCAAACATGAAATCATCTTACTCTTCGTGTTAAATTCAATATCTTCAGCCTTCTTTCCTTCCATCTTTGTTGCCAAAATACACCCTGGGCATGCTGACAGATTGCACCTTTTCCCATTGCGAATGTAAAAAGCCTGGAGGGCAAAGCAGTCTTATACAGTGTTTAACATTCTATTGCCGAGAGTTAACTGTGTAAATAATGCAGTGGTGCAGTAGCAGCAAAACGTGTGTTTACAAGAGCAATTATCAGCTCAAAACCTCTCTACGTCCCTGGAGCATGAACCACTTCTCAGGAACTTAAAAACTGACAAAAAAGCATGTAAGGTGGAAGCACAAAAACGACAACTAAAAACATTTCGATCTTATCATGGTGCGGGAATATTCACATTTTATTTTAGGTACCTATGGAAAAAATGATATGTTCAAATCACCACCAGCCAAAAGTACACTGAATCCACACAGGTGTGTTCACTTAGTGCCTTATTAGGGATGGTTTATGACATAAACCATCTATCCATCCTAATAAAAAGTAATAAAAAGTCAAAGAAAACTCAGCGATCTACATAAACTTTGTGTGGATCGCCGAGTTTTCTTTTACTTTTCCTGCCCCACATTTATACTTCCTTCAAACATTAGTGACCTCAGCAAAACTAAACTTTAGCCTTAGTAGAGCGCTCACCATCCAGAACAACTGAAGACACGGGAGCGCGCAGGACCTTTGACTAAAGGGGCGTTCAGACCAAACGCGATAGATGCGAATACAATCGCTTGAGACGCTTGTATCGTGCCGCTTGATCATTTTGGACTATTCGCGTCATTCACACTTGTCACGCTCAGGGAACAAAAAAAAAAAGACGACGCGCTTGACCGCTCATTTTTGAACCGGTATTTCTCAACCCGCTCTCTTTCCAGTGGTACGTCAGGATGACCGGAGCCCAGTTCGAGGACCTGTTAGCTCAGGTAGGTGCCCACACACAGCTACAATTAGCATATCCTCCATGTTGGTCTGAGTGTAAAAAAACGTACGTGAGGAAAGTGACGTCGTCGGCTTGAACTCGTCGCTGATTGGATGTCGCAGCGTGATGCCGCCTGAAAAGTTCGATATTTTCAACTTTATTTGCGTCGCCTCAGACGCGCCGCTTCAGATACTCCCGACGCCCCAGATGCTTCAGACGCGGCGCGTCTCGCCGCGCTAGACGCTCCATTCGCGCCGCCGCCGCCTGAATCGTGTGTCATTGCGCCATTTACATTGATTTTCAATGTAGAGCTGCCGCTCAATTCGTGTCTATCGCGTTTGGTCTGAACGCCCCTTAAAAGGAAACCTGTTCTATTGAGGTAAAGGAGAGCTTTTGTCCTCTACATTCAACTTACATAATCAAAATATAGTCGTGACTTACTGTATATCACCCACATGTGCCTCACTGTGCTCTTTTATTCCTGCAGATTATTGCACTAATCATTTATCTGTTTTCTCCTTGGCATACTATTTTAATGGCATCATCTTTCAAAGTGAATATACTAATTTATCTTCAATAAAATGTATTCACATACTATTAAATATCAGTTGCTCTCTATGTTTTTGCCTCTGGTGAGTGAACAAACAGTAACTTGTTTAAGTAACTCCAGTGCAGTTTTAATTTGACCTAGGTCTTCTTTGCATTGTCCCCGTTCAATGATAACAAGAGCCTACATTTTAATATATATGTTGCATGTGATGATAGGGGGGATTTATGTAAGCTCGTTCTACATTCAGAAGCCTTATAATGGTTCTAAGACACATCCACATGCTTTATGAGCTCCTTCATAGGATGCAAACAAAGACCAACATTCATCAGTGATCACTAATGACACCCTTCTGTCTGTACATAACCTGTGGCAAGGGACACAAGAGCTATTGTTTCATGTTTCCCATCCGGTGATCTGCAGCACACTGATTAGATGGCAGCACATTGTGTGTGTCCCTTACACTGGCGTCAGTGGCAGGCAATAACAGAGATTGATAGCAGAGTTAGGACGGCCATTTGGGCCCTTGATCTACGGCATCGGATCTCAGGGGATGAAGCCATCCCAGCTACACTCAGCTGCCCAGGGCCGGTGGTCACAGTAATCGAGAGGAGATGTATTTATAAAGTGCCCTGCTCAGCAACCCCGCTCATTCCAGTAAATCTGAGGGGGAGCTGAAAGGGAAAATGTCACAACCCAAGGACACTACAAGAAGCTAACACTGCCGTCGCCAGCAGGTAATTGGGGTGTCAGTGTGTCCCAGAACGCATTTCCTGCTATCACACCTTTTGGCTATAAGGTAGAGCAGCACCCCACTGCCAGTAGTGAAAAGGAGACACGGAGAAGAATGGAGACGGACAAAAGATGACAGAAGAGCAAAAATAAACAATGCTTTAATAAGACATGCATGAAGGTTGCATAGTATTCTTATTTTCAGGTTCATCCTTTTATTGGGGGTGCTACAAGAAAATGTTCACATGCTTTCCTGTATTTTTGTAGCGTCACTATTCACCTTCAGTTTTAGTGCCCGTCTGTTTGATGTCCCCCTCCAAGATTGAGACATGGCTGTGACGTTGTGACATCACAACATAACCAAAGTCCTGACAGCTTGTTTGAAGGCAGTTTGAGTAAATTTGTCCTGGGACTGAACCATCTGATACTTTCACATTTCACATTGCACAGACACTGGACTTGATTAGATGTGAAGGAAAAAAACATGGAAATCTCACTTTCTACAACATGGGATTATTATTCTGATTAAAGGATATCACAATTATCAACTCATGAGTGATTCAAACAACAGTGTCGAACCCTAGGGGTAGCTTTTAGGCTGAATAAAACTGAATGTTTTAGCATACGCAACGTTAGTCATTTGTCAAAGCAGTCCTGCAGCCTTGCTCTTTTTTACTGGCTTAGCCTATTGCTTGGCTTTAGCAGCAAATACAAATCTCACATGGAGATATTGATTGGGGCTTACGACAAAATCTATATGAAATACATTGAGGTATTAAATGAGCACAAAGGACAGAGAATTCAATGACCTGGTGTAGGATTGGAAAGTAAAAGAATCTTTTGGATACAGCTGCTTTACTGGTTGTCTAAGTGTGCATTCCCATGCAGGAAAACAGATTATGTGGCACATCTGATAAGCCTGAAAAAATGGTAGTATTCACAGACAGGGCTGGGCATTGATCAGTTGAACTTTTTCCATCACATTAAGGGACTAAGATAAAACAGAATTTGCAGTAATTGTTCAAAAGATGCTACAATAAACTGACATGGTACTAGTACCAGAGCAAATCCATGGGGATACACTAATGTGTTGTAGATTTTACACAGATGTCCTCTCAATTAACTAATTAGAAGGAAGGGGAACTGATAATGATGCGTGCCTGCATGCGCTTGAAACATCCATGTCTCCTCATCCCTGGACCAAATGCAAGGCTGCCACTTTTAACTTCCACGGCTGGTGGAGATCAAACAGTAACTGATGTGTAAATGAGGACAAGAATCTACCATGTAAATGTAAGAGAGAGAAAGTTGACTGTTGATACTCCACACTGCCATCCCACAAACTGCAGCACAGGGACGGCATTTCAAACACCGGCTCTGCTTCCTCATGCACTGGGAAGTCAAATCCCATTTTCATCCCTCTCATCGAGCATCACTTGCCCGCTTCTATTCAGATCTCATTTTGAGGATCAATTTCAAGCGTAGCTGTTTTGATACACCGTCAAAAATCTCTTCAGATGCGATTTACAGTAAAGTCACACAAGGTATCATCATACAAATATATGATAACCAGTTAACTTAACGCATCAACAGAAAGACAGGCAACAGACGCACACATCAGCAAACAGAATGTTAGAATAGAATGTTATAGAAACAACATAAAAGATTAAATAAATACAACACACATTATAACAGCAGCTATTGTGACAGTGGAGGTATTGCTAGGTTACAGATTCTGTGTTGTGTAAAAGCTGGGGGGGAGGTGTTAATTTGTAATTTGTTGATTTGGTTGGTGGGAATCAGAACATAACAGGACCTGAGGAGTGTGCAATTGTTCACATTCCCTGAAGACAGACTTAGTGATGCACCGCAACACTTAACCCTTAGTGATAAGGAATGTGATATACATATCACAGAGCAAAAAGGCTGCTAGATATTTCCCACCCAATTAGCATTACCCTACATTCACCAAGCTCTTATTGCCACTTTCAAAAATGGAAGTGTGAATTAAAGCATCAGAAGGATCCAGTCACTGTTTGAATTTAAGGTTGGAAGAATGAAAACTAAACAGATTCATCAGTCTTGTCCCAAATATTCACGCTTGCAAACAAAAGGGAGATTCATTTGGTAGCAGATGTTTATCCGGTTGTAACAAGTATTCCCTTTTGTTCCTCTCCTGCATCTCTTTGAATGAGATTAGAAAAAAAAAATAATAACATGACATTTAAAGTCACTTTATGATTAGAGAACAGAAATGAGCAACAGAATCATTTCCCACTGACTGAGACAGGATGGCTTCATCCACTTAAGGTGCCTTTTGTTCCACAATTCAAAAGCTTCTGTGGGAGCCTCATTACAAAACACAACAGTTGGACCATGCCTGCAACATACCAACAGAGGAAAGCTCCTGAATGCCCGTAGCTATTGAAAAGAGTACAGCTGAACCAGAAATGAAATGATTTTTTTCTCCTCTTGTTAATAACAAAGATAATCCCTCTTATCCATGTGTGTGTTTAAACTAAATCACAGCCACTGGACCAATGAGGAGGTCATGACCATTTTTTTTTCTTCCCTTCCCAAAAGTATTCAAATACAATAAAAACAAGATTAAAAACTGGCTAATCTTTTGAAAAACTCCAACATCCTACAATAGGTCAGCCAAGTGGCCTTTTTGTCCTCCAGCCTATTTCCTGCCCATCTGCTGCTAACCAGTGCCATGTTACAACGCCTGATGCAAACTCACAACATAATCAAGGCACTATCGAAAGGTTCTGAGAAAAATAACTGCTGGTGCTGCAAAAGCCACAACAGCGGAGTGTCACAGTCTATGAAAAGCTGGGGACCGTAATGCAGAAACACACAAGAGGCAGGCAGGATTAAGAACGGACAACGAGCCTTTAATGACAAGACAAAAATCTACAAACATATAATCCAAAACCAGGTGGGGTAGAATACTAAAAAATATAACAGAAGAAGAACACTAAGAAGCACAACTAAGTAAAAACAAGAGGAGCAAAAACCAGAAACACACCATGGGGTAAAACGGGGAGATGCTGGAGAAGTCACTGGAGGGAACATGCACAGGTGAAACTCTGGTGGAACAAGGGAGCAGACTGACAGAGAGAGAATGAAGCACACAGGCTTAAATACAAACAAAACTAATGAGGGGATGATGTGCAGGTGGAGTGAGGCGGGGAAAGGAGAGGTGAGGGAAAGGAACCGAAAAACTCTGGAAGAAGGGAAAACAGAACACTGGAGAACGGCAAGCAAACACCTATAAAACACACACATAATAAAACAAAGATGACAGGACCACGTCACAGAGTGTAGTCAAAATCTATAATCTATCAATCTATAATCTATGTCAAATAGAAGAAAATCGAGTTTTCAATCAACAGCAAAACAATGACCTTTCTCACTTTTATCGCATGTTAAGGGTGCTGGTTGTCATATGTGGCCTCAATAATAAATTTGGGTGAGACATTTTGAAATATCATAAAGGTCTCATCCAGAGCCTATAGTTGTGATGACTTCTTTCACCCTGAACAACACATCCCTTTGTCTCCAGGCTTTATTATATCACCTCAGTCAGGCCTACAATCCATCTTAAATTGAGCTCAGATATTTGCCACTGCACATGTCCCTTGTGTGAACGTCACGCACTGTAGTTATTATTGCTGTGGGGAGTTGAATTGTTGGGCAGTTGGCCAAAAAATATCCATCAAGATTCACATGGCTGATGGAGGTATGGAATAATTTACAAGGCGTGAATTGTGGGATATGTACGTTGGCGAGAAGGCCTTCTGTGATTGTTTTAAGTAGTAGACTGAATGGCTTGATGGGGATAAATCTCATTCGCAGCACCCTGTCAGGCATGTAGAGCAGGAGATACCCAACTCTCCTTCCATTTCTCTCTTGGATCATTAAATTCCCTTTGGTCATGGTAAGAGCAGTTAATGGCTCCCCAGGTCCTCACTTTCTCCTTAGGCTCCCTCAGATTGGCAAAGAAACAAGTCACATTATTGCATGAAGTGGCATGTTGCTCCAGATTGATTTTAATGATGTGCTGTAACATGGTAATTGATAGTCTGAGGAAAATACATCATATGGAAGATACTCTCTTTAGTTTGTCAATAAAATGTGTTCATGTATATAAAGGCATCAGTTTTACCAGATGAAGTGTGAAGACAAATGTTTGTGGAGCTGTGGCATGGGAACTGCAGCTCTTCCAGCAGACCCTGATTTGAACCTTGCTTGTTGGCAATGACAAATTACACCTTTTCCTCTCTGTTTAATTTTGTACATATTCATAACTGTGTGTTATGGATTTCTTTTTAAATAGTTATACCTTGAAATGAGACATTATGAGGTACGGACCAATATGAAAAGAGAGCTATTGCTAAGTGGAAAATTTGCCAAAATGGAGCATTAACACTACCATCTAGTCTCTAAAGCACTCATCCTGCAAGACCCTCAGAAGCTAACCTGCGATTTCAGACTAGAAAATAATTCGCTGCACTGATTGTGCCATTGAAATCATATAAAATGGAGACATAAAGAGGTCCTTGTGAAATAATATGTGGCTCAGATGGAAGAAAGAAATGACTGAAAAACACACCTAACAACGACTTTTAACACTAGCATGTGAGGAGGAAGAAAGGGCTTGAACAGACGGCAGTCATATTGTTTAGTGTCTGAGTTGTTTTTGTACATACTGAAACATTAAGTTATGATATGTATGCCTTGCAGGCAGTTTGCAAGGCATCGTTATATATCACAGCATTGTAGTATTGTTTGCATCCACAAATAATGTGAAAAGTACAGTAGAAATACTGTGTGACATGTGTCGATATATAGTGTGATAAGTGCAGCATACAGTAATGCATGACTTATCACAGGTCAATTAATACTATGTATCTAGAATTGTATATTAGGCAGACACTCATAAATACTGTATTCACAGCTAAATTTGAGCATTTTTAAGCATTTTTCAGTTTTGCACATAATTAAATTAGGAAGCACAAAGTAATATTAAGGATGGATGATCAGGAGAATATGCAGTGACTGAGTTTCACCATGTACTGTTTGTTAGAGCAGTCAGTTTCTAATTGTAATTCACATGCATTACTTTTCCAAAATACAATAATCTGTGTGCCATTTCATAATTAAAGTACACCTCCTAGAAACACTGCTATGTGCATACTGCCTCAATCTTCCACACTGTCTTTCATACTCCAGCAGCAGCTCCATCTTGGAATGACCTTTCAGAAATGACACAGTGTCATATGTGAGTGCCTGGCTGCTGTAATGCCCTGTGAGTGTCTCTACTCTCCCTCTTCCTCCTATTTTTATGTATCAGACATAGTCAGACATGCACAGACGCATGGCAGAAAGTTGGATGTGTTCTAGGAGAATTAAAGGCTGATAAGTCTGCACCAATGAATGCAGATTGTCTTGACTTTCCTCTGTGAGGATCAAGGGGAGAAACGTTGTGTCCTGCATCATTAGCATTTATATAGCACATATCCATAGAGCCTCCACTGAGAGCCCTATGTCCCGTTTAAATGTGATCTATGTATGTGGGGTATGAGACGTGTTTGGCGAGTGTTGAGTGAATATATTAGGTGTGTCCCTCCATGTGTTGATGTGTGTTATATTAAAGAATGCCAAAGTAAGACACTACATTGTGAGTTATATAAATAGTTTGTCAGTGTAGAAGGTAGCAGTGGATCTATTACCAGAGGCTCCTTCCTGGGGTCCATGGATGGAAGAGGGAGAAGTGAATCATACCAACTCTCAAGTCACCTCAACCTTATACATACATTTCTTAGTAAAAAGGTGACAACTCTGTACTCTTAGTTGAAGCAGCTGAGCTGTAAGAATGTGTCAGCTGCACTTGAAGTGCAATCTTTGTGAATTTGGACCTTGGTGGAGTTTTCTAAAACTGCTACATACCATAAATGCCCAAAACGAATAAGTCAGCAGGAGAGTATTGTTGCTTCAAAAGGGGGACAATAGGATATTTGGACAGAGAGCGAGAGCAAGAGGGGAGAGCCAGGAGGGAGAGACAGAGCGAGAGCGAGAGAAAGAGCATCACACATATACTGTGGGACAACTTCTGGCATTGCATCTAAATGGTGTCGAGAAAGGATGCTCATTAAAGGTAACTTGTAAAATATCCTCCAAACGTATATGGGAAAGTATATCACCAGAGTAACTGATAACGGCTGCTCTTTGGTAGCTATCCTTTGCTGTTGCTAGCTACCAGTTAATCAGCTCATGGCTCAGTCAGCTGTGGAGCCACCGGCCATAGAGTCATCATGGGCCACAGAGCTCTGAGAGTGAACACAGCCAGAGGCCAAACTGGGACTGAACACAGCCTCAGAGAAAACAGATACCAGTTTGAAGACAGTGAATTCAGTGGTGATTGGCAGCAGCTCAGACCAAAACTACGACACTGGAGACGAGACGAAACGGGACAGGAGAGAGGTGCTGCGACCGTGGAGAGGGAGAGTGTGGAGCATGAGAGGCAGGTGAAAAACAGCATGTGTAGATGCAATATTTTCACATCTTACTTGGCAAATTGAGGACTTATGTCAACCCAACCAGAGGTGATTGTTAACAGAAAAAACAGAACCGCTTTGGTGATGTAAAGTTAAGCTCGTCTTAGCTCAGTAAAACAGAAACTTAATTCAGAAGGTTTATGATTGTATTTTTCTATTTGGTAATGGGAATAGATGTAAGATAACTTTCTCACTGGATGTTTTGGCATAATCCCCAACAGGAGACACTGGACCTCTTATGGTACGAAGTGATATTATGGGAAAAGAGGGGCAGGAGCTAGCTGATTAGCATGGTGGCTTCAGAACGTATCATAGACGCCTGTGATCTCTCATCAACACTGTTATGTTGTCATTCTTTGAACGTTTTAAACAAAAATTCTTGCCACATCTTGTCTTTTCCTTGTCAGGATTTTGAATACAAAATGTCACAATACAACCCAACATCGTTGTTGTCTTAGGTTTTTCTTCACCATGCTTATATAGTAAGTATATGGGGAAAGTTTTAAGTTCTTGCAAACTCGAAGGGAAAAAAAAGGATTTCCAAGAAGTGTTGCAATGTGCCCTCACATTTACAGATAAATACCCAGTGCTGAAAGTTGCTCCTAAACACTCACTCACCTATTTAAGCCCCTGCTCTCATTCACTTTGTGGTC
>CAEMYA010000002.1:6437889-6467549 GCA_903131615.1 Diplodus sargus | reverse complement strand
AACATACTGGCAGCGTCAAACTGAACAGACTTTGGAAAAGAGAACTGGCAGGGCGTTTTGTTTGATTGTTTTCAAACCTGAAAATTAGCCAGCAAAACAATTTCAATGATTGATTATTACTATTTTTAGCAGTGCAGATGGCAGCGAATTGATCCCCAGGTTTTTCATCAAGTGACACTACCGGGTCAGATTTCTCCCTCGCCAATACAATTTATGATATGATAGCTCAAAAGCTAATGACCAAAGCTAGTTAGCTAGATACATGAGGTTGCTTTGCTGATATATTGGTCAACATTTGGAAATCATCAGTGTATTGCATCTGTATATTTATCAACCAATAAGTCAAAGGATAGTGCAGGACAGAAATTCCAAGTCTGAAAACTGCAATCCCGTCAAGCAGAGAACTTAACCAAGAACTTAAACTAACCAAGATACTTTTTCAAAGTCAAATGTCCAGTAACTAGCTTTTCTAAACTAATTACTGGACCTATTTTCATTTTTATTTTTTAATCATGGATCATGAGAGTTGTTGTCTTCATTATTAAACAACCAACAATTCTAATGAAAATCTATGTGGTGACCGAGTCAGAAATTAGATTTAAACATGTGGTAATGTCCTCAAGTTGTATGTTCAGTCACATTCACTGACTCCCTCCCTCACTCTCTGATGTATCATCTGGAATTTACCCAGACATCATAGCGGCAACCAAATGAAACTTGCCTTTACCTTGGCTAAAATTACAAATACGTCTGGGTTTGAATATTGTTTAAAACATTTAGTATAATCCAGGTACACAATTCAATAAAATATAGAACAAAGGTCAGATCAGTTTCAGGCATTTTAAAGCAAAAATGTCACATCTTCTATCTTTTAGCTCCAAGTACAGCCTAGCATAAATACATCTGGGCCATTTTTCTGCTACAGACATAAAAAAAAGAAAAATGAATAGATTGGGATGAGGGTGTGGATGGGTTAGGGTTTTTGAGTTGAAGTAAAGAACACATGCAGACTTTTGACAGTGAAACACTAGTGTGTCTGGTGATGACGGATAATCATCTGGGATTGTTCGCTAATTGCCTCATTATGTTTTGCACCTTGTTCTGTAATGTGTTGGGTTTCTATCCCCTAGCATTCTCCTTCATATTCTCAGATTTTTTTTCCAAAAGTAACAAAAAATTCACCCTAGAGGCTCTGTTCTTTTGTGTGCAACGTAAGCTTGAAACAAAAATGTGTCAGTGTTTTCAAAATATATGAAAGTCGACCCTGTCTAACACATTGCAGCTTTTGTTATTTTTCTTAAATGTGTAATTAGTCTCACTCTTCACAAAGGATGAGTGGCATTACTCTCAGGCTGTGTCTCAGTCCTATGTTGTCTGCGCACTTCTCAGTCAGTCAATCAACATGGTTCCTGAGGGGTATTTAATAATGTATTAAAACTTAGCTTGCAGCAACGGGTGATGCCACAAAAGGCAACGCAAGCACATGAAGGGCTGATGTTCTAAAAAGAAAAAAGGGAAGAAGAGAAGTCAGATGAGAAGTCTTGTTATTGAAGATTCACAATCATCTGCTCTGTTTTTTACTGTGCAGCAATGTCCCAAAAGAATCTATTGTGAACAGCCAAAGTCTCTAGAGGTTTACTAGAAGGTTTTGGATTGCTCTGGAAGTGTTTTTCACCTGCAGAGTGATGGAGTTTGCACTGTTTGCCAAGTTCCCTGTTTTAAAAGGAAATTTAAGATACTTTTTTAAGTATAGAAATACTACTTTTTATCATGTGCAGGCTTTGATCCACAGTCTTTGCTTAATAACGGGCGGGGCAGACGGAAGCAACATAGATGACTACAGCAATAGATCCTATTCTATCCTACTATCCTATCCTGGCTGATCCTATGATGTCATGGTCATGTCAACAGTGATTATGTAATTACTCTTACTGCCAGAGGGGGGAGACAAAAGTTCCACATTGCATTAATCAAATTATTATCATACTCCTTTAAACCCCCAGAAACCTCTCTAAAACCCTAGACTCAAGAAAATTATGGCTTATCTCTCTGAGCTATAAAATTTAATTTTAGCCATTTATGCCTTGACCCTTTGATACAAGATATTCTTTACCATCCATTTCAACCTTCTCGAGGCATTAATAAACCAGTCGCATTCAATGTGTAACAGCTTATTGTGTGAATAACTCACTTCAAGTCATGTCACCCTCTCATCATAGTTCCTCTTATAATACTCAGTTGTGCACAGATAAAATATCAAGCTGTTTTTCTCAGCATTTCTCTCTTATTATATCATTCCATGGCCACAACCTGAAAAAAATCTGATTTAACGTTTTGCAAATATGCATCTCTATTTTCAGCATTATTCCAATATGTAGCACTATTTGTCTGCGTCTTATCTTTATACTATCCTCTGCCAGGTTGAAGTCTCCATTTCCCCCAGGGTCGCATTAAAGTTTCAGTTAAACTGTCAGGGTAAAGTGGCTTTGACCTTTGTACATCAGCTGCTTGTGCTGCAGTTTCAGTGATCAGAAAATCTGAGCTCATTCTGCTCTACCACATACAGCAAGTGCTATCAGGTCACATACTCAACACTTTTCACTGTTGTATTAAAAAGGTTATATTAACTCAAGACAAAAGATTAATTTAATTGTCAGAATCCAAAACAAGATTGCACAATGGAATTTATGTTGCAATTACCTAAACTATGCATACACAACAAACTAAACAACTATGGAAGAGTTTCCCTTGGGAGTTCACTGGGTAAACAGTCTTGGGTCATACTTACGAGCTTGGCAGAATAAGCTAGCTAAATTGGCTAAAATAGTGTTACTAGTATTCACTTTACAAAGTCACAAACCTAGATCTTTGTGAATGAAAGAAATGCTGTATCAATCAAAGAAAAATGATTAGTGTCCTGCCACCATGGAGCACGCTGGTTTGGGTTCAGTGACTGGATGCACCAAAAGTCGCACCCATAATTTGCACAATATATCATCACTGCTAGAAATAAGGTGGATGCAGATTAGAGCTGTCCCAATCGATTAGCCCCAGTCTCCGACCAACAGCAGTCACTCTTCCAAATTAGGCGGTCCATTTAAACCCAAGCCGCCATTCACTGATCTCTCCTTCAACACTGCTGCACGCACATCGCCGCTGCCGGCAAGCTTGCCTCCACCACCCCAGCCTCCACCTGCTTATTCTGAGTCTAAAACGGCTCAATTTATCTAGCTGCTACAACTCTACTCCCGCGGGGGCTATGCATTGTGCTCCCCAGATTGTCCTAGCATGCTGCTTGTCAAATCCGGGGAGCTCCTTGAGCGGAGCCTTCAGCGCCAAGCCTAACTGTACATCATTTGTCGCAATAAATGATTTAAGCAAATGACGAGAGTGTTCCTGAATGAAATGTAGCAATTATTTTTTCGATTAGTCGACTAACCAACGATTAATTTAACATTACATGGCCAAACAAAATTAACGTAGTAACTGTAACTGTCGTTGGTAACTTATATGAGGAAAAAATACCGCAGCTGTAGGCGGAGCAGCATCTGTCCTCCCGCCTGTCCTCCCGCCTGTCCTCCCGCCTGTCCTCCCGCCTGTCCTACCGCGTTCGCTAATGCAGCGTCTCTGTGTGAGAGGGTCCTACCACTTCCTGTTTGGGACAACGCGTTGACGCAAATTATTCATGTCGACGAATTTATGTCATCGATTACGTCGACGCATCATCCCAGCCCTAATGCAAATGAATAAATAATTGATAATAGAGTCACAAAATTAAACTAACATCATAGAGGTATTGAAGGTGATGGGTAATCTGGTGGAACTGCAGCAAATCTTATAAGATTTATACTGTCTCATAAGAGCAAATGAAAAGTCACCCTTCTTTTTAGGGAGGTAGAGTTTTAAAACCCCTCAGTAAAATCACTAATTAGGATAGGATGTTGTACCCTTAGAGTAAAGTTCAACATTATATAACCAATGGTCACTGCCGCAGCGAATGATCCTTCCTCTCCTCAGCAAGAAGAAATCAAACTCATCCTGATAACCGTCCAACCTGCTTAGACTGCAGCAGATACTGCTGCCAAGCTAGCTGGGCATTTTGCCTTTTTCCCATGTTATGATTAAGCATGACAACAGAAGTTTGTGTTTTTGCAGACGTACATGTGCCTGAACTCTCCTGGTTACTCAAATAATTCATGGCAAGGTAAAGCTCTGTTGTTTGTTGTTTTATGTAGTGTGTTTTTTTATTTGTTTTTTTTTTTATAGTGCCCTAAGGAGCCCTGGCATAACCATGACCTCTCACAACCCTCTTCAGTTGAGCCTGGAACGTTGACTAGCACTGTATTTGTACCGTAACTTTTGAATTGTGCCTTGCCTGCTGATACACAGATATATAGAACGCACTTCACTAGTTTAAAGTCTAATTGGTGCATATAGAGTGACATTTGAATTTATGTCTTGCAGGTTTTGGATATTGGTCAGTCTGCCGACGTTGGCCCCCCCGAGATTGAAAATACAGTTGATGGACCGTAGGAATTTAAACTTAAGCAAGCTAGCAGCCCAACTGACTGAGTAATGTGGAAGTGTAGTTGTGTTGTGAGGGGAACCTGTGGTGGACTTGACATGTGACTCGGTGAATGGCAACCATGTTTACTTCAAGCTGAATGTGTCTTTACTGAATGACAAATCCTGCTAGTGTAAATCAACGTACACAGTACACACAGAATCATTGTTTTACACCTCTAGTTCAAACCTTAAATAGCATAGTATGTGATAAAATTTTGGTACATTAACAAACCTTTTGATTATTAACTCAGATCAGCATTACAAATTGCCTAATCAATACATTCTTTTGTACAGCCTTATAAAGGAAGCCAACATTTACATCTGTCTGTGATTGCTTGTTTTAGTACTTGACATCCCAGTGTAGTCATTGTTGCTTAAATATCTTTGTATTACATTGCATTTATTAGGCTGCTTCGATCTTTCTTTTTGTGAATGTTGATATGACAGTATGTCGTTCCGGGGAACACTGACAACCACCCTACTCAATTGTTTAGGTATGAGGATGTGATGTTTCATCTTCTTTTTAATCAATTAGAATAATTGTAATTGTTAATATAGAATTATTTAGAACTATTTTATTAATCTAATTTATAAAAAAATATTTATTTCTAAACATTTGAAATGCTGTTTCTATTATGCCACTTAAAACTAGCAAGTATAAATGAAAATCTGTAGATTACGCGTTATGTATGATGAAGGTCAGCTGAATATGTGTCAAACACAACATCATGAACTCAGATCAAATGCTTCAATGTGTGACAGAATTAATATTCTGTCTTCGTATCATTATCTCCATTAATAAATACACTACAAATACCAGGCCATGATTGGCTTTCATTATTTTTGCCATTGGTAAAATCAATGTTGAATATGAGACCAACCCAGGGATTATTTAGAATGCAGTTGAAGTCATTTCTTAATAAATCCTGTGGGATGAAAAGCAGTTAAGCAAACATGTCATCTGATCTCTATTAAATGAAAGTCTCATCAAACCACTTCAGGCTAAACCCTCTTGCTTAACACCTCTCAGTGATGTTTCAAAGCCTCTCCACTCGGTGACTCAATACTGTTTTCATTTTTTTTTTTTTTTCAAATTGCAAATCGCATCACATTCCCTTGAAGTAATTTGCTTAATTAAAGAAAATTTGATAAAGTCTGTCCCTTCCCGGTGTGTTTTCCATAATACTGATTCCTGTTGATTAATTGCCTTTTTGATTCCGATTAAAGGTTGAGCCATACAGGACAGCTTCGGTGTGCAGAATTCCCCAAGCATGCCAACAGATAATGGTGTTTAATTGAATGATACACCACCAAAGAGGCAGGAAAGTGATGGGTAAGAAAATGGAAACAGCATATGAAATGAGGCATATATGTACTGTATGTGCCAGGTTTATTTATTTATCTCACCCAGACTGGCTGCATTCTGAATGACAGCGTGCTTACTCAGGTGGAAGGATATTCACGCATGAGAGGTAGGGAGAAAGAGACACAGACAGACAGAAGGAGAGAGATAGAGAAAGAGTGAGGCGATGAATAATTGATGACACAAACTTCTCCAAAAGAGCAATCAAAACTCAGGAAATTAGAGTATAAAGCCTCTATATATACACAGCTGAAAATAATATTCCAGCTATGATATGCATTTTGATAAATCTTTCAATATATTTTATGTGAACCATGACATCTTGTTTAAAATAGCATTATTCAACATGCAATACAAAGCTACTGAACGAATAATTGTATAATTGAAACGGAGAAGCAGGGCAGTGTGAGATTAAATTTGGAGACGACATTACACAGAATCTGGACATCTCAAGACCAGAGATTATTAGTTGTCTATTACATTATTCTATTGTTATCGCCAATTAAATGTATAATCAATCAATTTGTTTGAGTTATTCTTTTGAGGGATAAAAGGTCAAAGTCTCTGATTTCAGCTCATTAAATGTGAATATCTTCTGGTTGCTTTACTGCTCTAAGATTATATTGCAAGCAGAATATATTTAGAGACATTATCTTGGGTTTTGGGAAACACTTAAAATGTTCTACAATTTTCTGATGTTTTATAGCCCAACCATTCATTGATTAATCCAAAAAAACAACTGAGAGATTAGTCAACAATGAAAAATAAAATTGAAATTAATTCTGGACATGTTGCTATTTTAAACTGTGAAACAGCTGCAGAATTTTTAATTAAGGATACATCGCTCCATGTTAAGAAGAAAATGTGTTTTTGTATTAGAAAAGACTAAAATCAGAATATTGAAAGTAGCTACTATAAAGCTGATGGTATTGCTAACCCAGCAACATTTCATGACCCTGAAAGATTCACAAAACCCAGAAATCCTGACACAGCTAAAGGTCACAAGTTCATGGCCTGTTCGTCATGCACACGTCTGCTGCTTTGAGATCAATAAGCTCCATGCAGTCGACGCATCTCACCTCAGCTCAACTGTAACCTCTGTGCTTTGACTCCCAGACCATTCACTGCACATAGCGCTAGGAAAGGAAAAGTCCATATACTGACCAATATTCCCCACAAGAACATGCATTGAAAAGTATTTGATCCATTACTCCTTTGCTCTTATCAGAAAAATAATTGATTTTTCTGCATATAGACACATTTAAGCAGTAATTTTTTTTAATGTAAACCTATACCTTTAATGCTTAATGGCCATGGGACTGCATTGCCACACACCTCCAAGGTTACAGCGGACACTGAGAAGTAATTAAGATAAAGTTAATAGAATGCAGTTATAGTTCAATAAGCCGGAGTTTAATTGAAATGACTAGGCCTGACTTTGGCTACTAATGTTGAAAATAAAACATAAAAACAGGTAATTGAATTTCACTTTCAGCTCCAGAAACGGATCAACTGGTCAGTGGGTCACGCTTCGGGGGAAATAGCTACCTAAGCCAACAGAGCCTGTCCTTACAACACAGCTAACACTACACACTCCAACGCGCTCAGACAAAGCATGAAAGGATTAAAAAAAATCTCACAGCAACGACCCTCCTTTATGGTGATGTATTTTTGCCAGAATAGAGGAAACAATGGATGTGACAGCTATGGCATCTAATCTAGAATGTGGATCTTGCTTGGGTGATGAGTGAGGTTGCCACTGATGGGGAAACAGAATTTCATGTTAACAAAACGCACCATTAAAGCGTGCTGACCTTTGAGCAAACAGGCACAGACTCCAGCACAGTAAACAAATCAATAAAAGGGAGCTGAGCCATAACGTAATGGATTGGAGGGATAGAGAAAAAGTAGGTACAAAAAAAGGTGCAAAAGTATTTCATACTCCTATGTTATTACCAACCCCTCTAAATAAATACATCTCTGCAAACCTCAGATATGTCGGTACTCTATATTGCCTTATTTTGCAACCTAATGTTTCTTTAGGTTTTTTTTTCAATTGCATCTTGTTGCAATGCTGTTTTTATACTCCGGTTAACTACAGGCATAATAAAAAAAAAAACACGTGATTAGGTTTACGAAAACATCGTGTTTTGGCTTGAAATACCTGTCGTACATGGTAGGAGATGTCCCATGGTCTTGTTTAAAACATGGTATTTGAAAATCTGAGAATGACACTCAGCAATCATCTTTCTTTCTCTAGATTCAGCTTCCCTACCTTTAACTGCCACAACTGGGCTGAATTTTACTGAACGCTACCTTTACAAAACATGTCTCTTTCACTCACCTATGTATGTGGGGATTTGTCTGCTGTCCCTATTCCAGGGACAGCAGTGACTGAAGAGCAGGATTTCAGTCATCTCTGTTTGTGCATGTTTTCGCATGATTTCAGTGGTATTAGTCTGTGTATGAGCCTGTGTGTGTAAATGTGTGTGTGTGTGTGTGTGTGTGTCTGTTTACAGCTCAAACAACATGAAATCCATTTGTTTGCAGTGGAATTCACAGGGATTAATTATGTGCTCCTGGGTGACAGCTTTAACACCTTAATATAAACAGCCATCACAGCAAATGCCTGACTCAATTACAACAATGCAGAGTTAATAGGACACAAGTAAAGGCATTTATTGACTTAAATATTTTGAAGGGGGGGGAACTGCTCAGACAAATTGTGAGATTTTGGACTTGGTACTGCAGTTGATTAAGTCCCCCTGTTTTTACACAATATGTATTAGATATCAACAATCCCTGCAGCCTCTGCCAAGAAATGCAGACAATGATTTCTCAGAGTCCCTGGTGCTTTTTTTCTGTTTGGAAACACATTCGCTCACTGGGATGTCTGCTCACAGACACTGAGCCAATTTGGAGAAACGTCTGTTTTCAAATGCTTCAGTATGTTCACTCTAAAATATTCATCTAAAGACAGAATTGAGCTGTGAATTGACCCATCACTATTTCAGAAACACTGTACCTGTGTGAAGATGAGCTGTGCTGACAGGCACTATGTTAGTGTGACTGTGTCCTCCATAAACTGTGTCTGGCCAGTGAGCAGTGTTGCATACAGTACCCAGGGAGCATTTTGGCATAGCTTGAAAAGAATGGTTGAGACAGGCAGAGAGCACTAAGCTGCCTCCCAGTGCTCCTGCCCTTGATGCTGGGTGTGAGTGAAGAGCACAGAAGAGCAGCACATGTCACCCAGGGCAGGAAGTGGAGGCAGGAGAAATGCAGGTTACATGCTTCATTTACCAATATACAACTTTGGGCCCCTGACACTTGGCTGCCAGGTGAATTAGTTGTGGATGACAACAAAGGCAGGAAGTAGGTGAAGAGCATTGTTGTGTTCATTTTCACCGGTTAAAGGTGAAAAGTAACAAAACCCAGAGAAAGAAAGTGAGAAACTGGGATGTGAGAGAAATGACAAATTAGCCTGATTTTTCTTTTTTTTCTTTTTTTACCTTTCTTACACTCTCAATGCTGAAAGACATTAAAGTGAAACACGCTGCTGAAGAGACATGTATCGCTGCTTTAGAAAATGTAGATAAGTCACACAAGTCTTTAGAAGATAAACTTAAAAGCTGGAAGCTAGATTTATAAGAGGAAAGCTCAGAAGAGGAAATATCTGAGGTATGCCGGAAGGCTCAAACACAAACAATTAACATGCAGCTTAAGTTGCTACAGTTCAGGTTTTTAAAAAGATACAGTATACAGTCAAACACGACTGAAATTATTTGGCTAGAAACATGCTTCAAATATAACAATGCTCATGGCACATCATTTCACTGCTAATGGAAAGGTGAACTGTCAAAAGGTTTTTAAGAGGAGGTTCTTGTCATGTTTAGCCAGATAAATAAAAACTGAAAATTCCTTGTTTGCTGAAGCTGTGCATCTCAGGTATTTATCCAACTGATATTTTTATTAAGAAGAGTGCCCGTGCACTAATAAGCTTGTGTCTCTTACAAGCTAGGAAAGCAATTGCTATAGGATGAGAAAATATGTATGAATAAGATTATAAGATTATAAGTGAAGAAGTCCAAAGATGCACATTGTAATTCTTGCAAGATCTGTATATCCACTTCTGTTTTAATAACTATGTTTATATACACACTTGTGCATTCATCTGATGGTATTCTATATTTTCTGCTAGAGCTCCCTATTTGATTAATGTGTATTGTTTATGATTGAAACCCTGCCAATAAAACAATATATATGATATAATAATATAATATAAAAATATTTGAAAGATATTTTTTCTTTCCTTTTTAATCTCTTTCTCATGTTACGAATTTGATTAATTCTTGCCATCATGTATTTCACTCTACATTGTCTCTACAAGATCAAGCCACAAAGGTTCATTTAAAGAGAAAACATGTTGAGGTTATCACAGGACAGGAAGGGTATGAAATAAATTACAAGTAGCTAAAATCTGTACTTAAGTACAGTAAATGTCCTGAATTACATTATACCACTGCAAACCACCTCAGGAGCTGGTATGAGATGCACCCTAGAAAGAAGATGAAAAGGTGTAAATACAGATACTGTATGTCTCACATCTCTCTAAAACACAAACGACATCTGTGGACGGTCTAGAAATAGCCTCTGCCCCCTGTGACAATTGCAGCCAACGTTTCAACAGAATTAGAATCATCCGTCCTTCTCCCTGTTTTATTAAAACCAGAGAATAAAATTGGATCCACATGCGATCATACAGAGAGGCTGTGGCAGCGTCCACTAAATCTCATCTGGAATTTGTTCCTGATTTATGACACACTGTGATTCTTTGTCTCCATAAATATTATTTTGACTAAATGATATATTTTATTTTATTTTGGTACTATTTCCTTACTATTTTTTACTCATGCTCCAATTAGCAAAAAGCAAATGCATCAACTTGACTTTAAACTTCTGTAGATGTAGTCCACTCTGAGCACAATTTATTTCCTCCTCTTTCCAGAAGTCAACCTAAACACAGCTCTTCAGATTTAGCAACCACAAAGTAAATTTCACCCAAGCTAAACTTAATTTCTGAACAACAGAGATGATCTGTGAAGCATTCAGATTAAATGTGGCTGAGGGTCACACTATTTTGAGTCTCAGTGGGGATATCTGCGCTGTAGACGTTTTTTCCTCAGCTGGAGTTTACTCGACTTTATACAGCTAGCCTCAAATACACCCATGAGCTGACAGATGTTAGCAGATAGCAGTGGGGCATATCTATAATTCCCTGTCTGTCGCTAAGTGTGATTGAAGACCGTGCCATGGTACAGTTCATGGAGGCCTTCTTTAAAAATATATTTTAGAGGATACTGGGAGAGCTTATTTTTCTGTCCTGTATCACTGTTCTTCACAATAATTGGATGAAACTTTGAGCTTTGTGCATTGCAGAAACAGAAGTGTACTCTTTTAAAGTGCTGATAGCGACATTGCTCTGGGTTAGAAAGCCATTCAAATTGATGTTTTTCATCTTTTGGTATTTGTACCCATATGCCCTCTTCGTACTTGGGTGAGAGATGTTGATTTGGTGGGCTTAGAACATAAATCAGGTGCAGATTTTTCATATTTTGTAGTCCAAGGCATGTCTACACACTCAAAACACACAAGTGTCCACAGTGAGATATGGGTGTCCGGGGGCTGGGTGAGGCCAGTAAGCATCTTGGCATAGAGAATGCTGGCCAGGTCTGAATACAAGAGTTTGGCTAGAGTGATCCATCTTTATAAAATATACACTTATTTTGACCTTGGAGCGAATACACAGATAAGTCCGAGAAGGATTCCTGAGAAGTTTGGAAGAAAAATACAACCATCCCTCCGCTCCTTCTATTCATAAATTTCTCACAATGCGGGACAAGGGATATCAATTATTTATCCCTCCAGACAAGGCCGGTGATAGAGGTAGAAGGGAGGAAGGAAGGAAAGGAATGAGAGAGAAAAAAAAGAGAGAAATAAAAAAATTAATACAGCTTGGAAAGGTGTGATAATTTAGGTGCATTTTTATAGTATATTAATCAGTATAGAAATAAAGAAACACTCTTTTTTTATCCTTACAAATGCCTGTATTCAATCAGCGTGTTAATGTCTTTAATATTTCTTTTAGATGAGGAAATTACATACCAGCTCATTGCAGGGGTTGCTGATTGCCCCGTCTGCTTTTAGTTATTTGCTGCCTGCTGTAAATATAAAAAGCCCCAAGGAGGTTAATTGGTATGCACAAGCATCAAATTAGTTTTTTATATTCCACTTCACCCAACTTATCGTATTTCACACAAGTATTTATCAAGTGTGAAAGTCATTCAGGCACAAGCTCTGAGCTAATATTGGCAATTAAGGGTATACAATTGTTAATTAAGCACATGATTAAATTTCAAGTGACTTATTGTGAATGGAAGGGCAATACAAAATGTTCCACCCACAAAGTCAACACCTGTCATGTTCTTAAGTGAGCAACGTACCGACATTTCTTTAAGGCTTTGAGACAATTTCAAAGCCTTATCTTTGGTTGCTGCCTGAGGACACAAATGGTAAGTCATGAACCAGTCAGACTCACTCTAATCCTATTTTAGTAGCCAATCCTGCTGACTTTCCAAATTGGTGTGAAGCTGCACCTGTTGGCACTGCTTAATCTAACACACTTGGTGTGTTCCACCTCGTTGCTTTTGATTAAGGTCCTTAGGTTAAGAAAATGTCATTTGCACCCCACAAGGTGGCTCATGGGGCACTATTTCAACAATTAATTCTCACTGTGCTAGCGACAGTGACAAAATACCCACCAACCAGACTAATAACTGCAAGCCCATTTGGAATGGAAATATGCTCCCTCCTCATTCGTTAGGGAGAAAAATTACCCCTTGTTGGAGGTATGGGGTGGCGTTTCCTTTCTCCCCTTTTCTTCCTTCCCCATGGAGCAAGGTCTTTGAAAAACTAGGTTATGTGACAGAATCAATAATTCTCTGGGTTTTCTCAGACAGCACATGAGGCCAGACCTGGCCTCTGGTAGGTGGCTCTAAGGAGGAGATTCAGCAAAGATGCTGTAGTTAATGTGACATTACCTACATTAAATGCTGGTAATTCACCTTTAAGGTTTCCTGTCACATCAATTGTTGATCGATGTTACTTATCTTACCCTTGGACATCATTAATTTCACCTAGGAACGCGAACTCCTCCAGTCACTGGAAACAATGACATGACAGGCTGCACAAAGCAGCGCAGTATCAAACAGCGTGAAGATGGGAAGAAATAAAGTGCCTGTTTTGAATGGTTATGAGAGATGTTATCCTGCCTCTGCTGGCTAT
Organism: Diplodus sargus; assembly: GCA_903131615.1. NCBI lineage: Eukaryota > Metazoa > Chordata > Actinopteri > Spariformes > Sparidae > Diplodus > Diplodus sargus. The sequence goes on along the minus strand of CAEMYA010000002.1, from coordinate 6,454,279 downwards.
TTCTCCAGTTTCCCCTCTCTGTCAGTATTTCATTACATTCCCGACCCAGTCTTTTTATTGCTACTTTCCCAGCACCATATACATGGATATGGCGACAAGGCAGTGACATTTTTATTGCTGGGATTAGATATGTGTCAAATGCAAATAAACCTGGCTGAGATTTTAGTGTTCATCCAGGATTTGTTGTCTACTAGTTCTTCTCACTCCTCTTCTGGTGACATAGTGTACTCACCAACACTCTTAATCAGTCTTGTATCATCACAGCGTGTCACACAGAACTGAGCTGAGGATCCAAATCACTCATCACACAAGTTACAGTACTTAAACTGCATAAATGATAAAATGTATGCATTTTTTTTTTTCATCTGACAGTCTTCATTTCCAGTATTTTATTTTTTACAATATGACCAAGCAATGTTTTAAGGTTCTGGAGTTTGGTTAAGGTTAAGGTTCTTGAGAATGGAGACGTTTTGATGGATTAACACTTTGCTACATATAAAAAGCTGAATTCTGTCTTGTACAAATTACACACATGCTACATACCAAATTTCTGACTTTGCAAGCAGCCACAGTTCAGTAATACACAGTAAAACGGGGATGTGTTTTGTTATTCCGTCTAAGAGGGCAAACACAGTCACACTTTTTGATTCATTTCCCTTCCATCCCAATGCCTTTCTTTACAATTCATCTTCACAGCCTTGGCTCACAATGCAAAGCCACCCCTCTCTCACATTGCACTAAATTCAAATGCCAATCCCAGTGTTGGGACATTCCCAACCTGCCTCCACAGTAACAAAATGCCACTATATATTCTGCCCCACTTTCTTCTCTCCTGTCCTCCGCTGGTGCTGTCGTCTGTTGACCCCCTCAGCACCACCCCACTTCACATATCTCTCTCTCTCTCCTCGCCAGGAATCCTGAGGAGAGTAGATTTTTCTTTTTCTCGCAGGCACTCTTCTGTCCCTGGACCTGTTATTCCCCCTCCTGCCGGCGGCCTTGCTAACAGATTGCCAATAAGCTCAGTGGCAGGCCCCGCCAACATGTCCCCCCTCCATCTCCCAGTAATGGCCTCTCTCTTGGGAGGGAGCTCCTGCCTGTCCCTGATCCGACTACCCTTATAACCCTCTCCCATCCTCCTTCCCTACTCTCTTTTTCCCTTTCCTGTCACACCATCCACCTCCCACCTTCAAGCCGTTCCAACATAGGTTCAAGGGTGCCTCTTGTGACACACACACACACACACACACACACACACACACACACACACACACACACAAACAGCCATGCATGCTTGAATGCACATGTGGACGGACACACAAGTACAGAAAATAAAGATACAGCATAAAATGTTGCATGCATGCAGTCACCTATACTTGAGCATTACACCCTCTTTGTTTGTCGTTGATCCAAATCCTCCTCCTTCTCCCCTTTTGTTCTCTCTTGCCCTTTCAATACAATTTTCTCACTCATTTATTTTTTGATTGATAATCTGCCTGCATGAGATGTCAAGGATGAGAGTGAAGAACAAAACTATGTGAGAAAGTTCATTTACTTGTCAAGACTGAGACTGAAATTGACTCCTCGATATCTAATCATAGCCCAGTAACTGGGAAAAGCAGCCTTGTCAAGCAATGATTTCTACATATACCGTAACAGTGTGCTTGGTGCTTCAGTGAGAGATATACTCTGTATCTAAAAGTTTGGAGGATGGAAACTTGCACCTTTAGGAAGCCAATAACAATTGCAGCCAAACTAGTGGAGTTCACAGTAAGGGTAGCACCACTACTATATAGTTGGTTGTCCAGCAACTACAGCCAAACTTTTGTCTTATGTTTGACAAACTCAAAGGGTATTTCTTATCCTCAAAAACTTTTCTCTTGTAAGAAGTAAAGCAGTGTGCTGTGTGTTACTAGCCACGCTTATCTCTGAGGGTTGTAGGGCCTGAAGCTAATCCCACCTGACATTGTGTAAGATGCGGTATACACGCTGGCCAGCTCCCCAGTCATACACAGGGCTGACACACAGGGACAGACAACTATTCAGTCACACCTATGCATAATCTCTAGTCACCAATCAATGTAATCTGTGTGAGAGAAAACCAGAGTACTTGAAGGAAATCCATCCATGAACAGGGTGAACAAACAAACTCCACTCAAAACCCCAGCCAGTTGGCAGTTTTGCATTGCGAACCTCCTTGCTTTGAGCGTGAAATTGAAGAACCGTTGTCTAAAAATTATTGTGAATGTTGGATGATAGACCTGCAATGTTATCATTGTAAACCATGCCATGCTAGAAAGGAAAGCAGTGCTGTGCACGTTGACACAAGAACTAGTACAAAGTTCAGATGACACATGAAAATATGCATCGGTAGTCCCATGATGCCTTGGGCTGCATCTGTTAACCAATCAGAGCTCTTCTTCTAACTGCAAGCCTTCATTAGGTTACAAAACATTACTCACAACTGGATTTGTAATGAACTACAATAAACTTGAGACTTAGTAATTTAATTACACGAGCTGAAACATTACCATTTTACAATTCATACTGCCTAGTCGTACTTCTGAGCATCATTAACTCTGGTGTGAGTTAACGATGCTCCTTAGATTCAAACGACAATATGACAGCATTCAATATGCACACAACACTAAAAGACAACTTCATCAAAAGTAGCAACAGTAGCTCCATATACACTGCCGTATGCATGCGGGGATCCTGCGCCAATTCTCTGCACCTTCCTCTGTGTGAAAGTTTCAGGGGAAATTTCGCTCCAGCGCTGATCCGCCTCTGAAGGTAGTATCAGGGCCGCATTATTGGTGAACCGCCCCAGTGTGAACGAATAAGCCAGAGGCGCAGAGCGAGGGCGTGTCAGTCTGACTAGTCTGATAACTACACAGGTCCTTCACTCAACTAAATACAGAGAAATGTCCCACAAAGCAATGTTACAGGACCAAACAAAAGTAACGTAGTAACTGTAACTGTCTTTGGCAACTTATATGTGGAAAACAAATAACACAGCTGTACGTGGAGAAGCGTCAGTCCTCCTGTCTGTCCTCCCGACTCTTTGTGACATTTCTGCCCGGAAAACAGCGTCTATCGCCGGCAAAAAACTTTAACTCACCGAGTGATGAAAATAAATCACCGCAACCGTCAGCCCTCCCGACCGAGACTTCAGGGAACTTTCCCCCAGAAAACGGCCTCCGTCCCCACGAGTGACAGAGTCAGACAGCTTCCAGTTTACTGATGGTGATTATGTAATTTAGCGCGAAAAACGTTACTTCGTCACTTTCCAGGATGTTTGGTGGGTCAGGATCTCAATCACTACACAGTATAACAGCATCCACATAATTATTAACTGTCCGCGGGTTAAGATTGACAGGATGCAGAGACGCTGTGTAAAAAGGGCTAGTAACTAAGGGAGACAAGGCTTGGAGAGCGGTCAATTACAGTGGTTCGGCTGAACTGCTGGAAAAGCACTGTCATCACAAACTAACAGCTCAGCAATTCTGATTGAAATACCGTTGTAATTGATTGGAATAGTTGTATATTTAGCAAAATAGATGAAAACCCTTCCTAACACTGCAATGGACACTACTGAGGTCCACAAGTCGCTAAAAGTCGCCAGGTGACGTCATATGCATTTACATATTTATGACGTAATTATGTACTCATTTGCATGATGCTTACTGGTTGTGTATGTTGCAGTGAGGGGGAGATTATTTTAAACCATCAAAAGGTTGATAGAGAAATCTTTACCAAATAATCACAAACTCACTATAGGGACAAATATATTTGAAGTAAAAACAGTAAAGGGAGGGAGAAGATTAAACAAGCTATGTACATTTTTACATGATAGAGGAACATCCTAGTGTGGACAAAGAGTGAGAGAGAGAAGATCTAGACTCAGCAGATTCGGGTTATCACCGGTAAAGTACCAGTGGAACCGCAAAAGACTAAGAAGTCAGAGAATTAACAGATCAAAAACAGAGTAAATGGCAGCTATCTGGTCTCAAATCCACAGAGCGAGAGGCCTCGGCAGCCCCCACACACTGGCCTGCCGCCTGCGCAGCCGCGCAAGAGGGGACGGGAGAGACCCCGGCGCTGCTGCAGACGAGCCGTGGACTGCGATGACTCTGAGCAGCATGTGAATTACAATATAATATATTTCTCGCTGATTTTCCCCTGATGATTTAAATAAGTCGCTTAATTTGTTGCTAGTCGCTTTTTAGAAATAAAGTCGCTAAGAGGGTCTGAAAAGTCACTAAATCTATTGAGAAAGTTGCCAAATTGGCAACACTGCTACTAAAAGCAACACAGAGTAGACCATTTCCTAACACGACTGTCATTTTTATTTTTATTTTACAAACAAAACAAAAACATTTGCCATCAGAGTAATTTGATACTATATCACATGAAAAGTCCATACAAAGACACTTAAACAAAATGTGTCTGTTGTTTGACAGTAATTGTACTTTGCACTAGAATTTGTAACATTTACTTTACAACAAAGGTCTAAGTTTTTGATACAGGTGTGTTTCACAGATACAGTCTTTAAGAAAAGGAGTTGTTTATTCAATTGTATATGTAAACCTCTGTGCCCTCAAAACTTAATCGTATTTTCCTTGTTTAGTTTAAGATCATCTCCCTCCTGCCTGCAGTGGTCATGACAATATCACTTGAGAATGCTATAAATATGATAAAAATCGGTTAACCTAGCTGTTGTCTCAAACAAAACGCTTTCCCCCTGTGGTTTCATACCCAGTTATTGATTGTACAAATGGCCAGCTGAGCTCCAAGGTGTGTAATATGACAAAAATGTGCCTTCAGTGTCCTGTAACCTTTCGAGTGTATCTGCCTCCCTCTTACTCTGTCAATGGTGATTTAATGGTTCAGATTACCCTTTTTCCAGAATGCCCCACAGTGTCCGGCACGAGCTCTGGCTTGGGAGCAAGTGGGTTACCCTTTTTGTGCGGTAATGTGTGTGTGTCCATGTGTAAGAGGGAGAGGGAGGGTTCAAATCGATCTTCTTAGTTTGACAAACTCATGGGACTGGACTTCAGTGGATGAAATGACATTTAGGAGGAGAGTTCTTCTATTTTCTTTACTGTTCCGTTTACAAGTTTTTCAATTAAGTGAATTGTGTTCCTTGAAGTGATGTCCTGTTCACAGGGGCGTGATGGAAAAACAGTCACTGGCGGTAGCTGTGCATTGGATTAGACCCGTTCTCTGATGAAATATATTAATTTCTTGGGCTTGCGATGTCACCAACTCCACAACAAATAAACATCAAACTGCTGGGATTTCTCCTCGTTGCATCAATGATGCCGCCTAGCTTCTGACAGCTACAACAGTATCAAAGGGCAAGTGTTCATTAATGTTCTGGCAGCAAATCCATTATTTCCTCTCTGAGTGTTTTGTTTGGGCGTATGTGATTGTGCATGTGGGTGAACGCATTTATTCATGGATCACCGTACATTTCCAAGTCAATCAAAAGGACAGGTGCACTGCAGGTCTTGCCCTACTTCTGCGTTATAAGACTGATTCAGTGTTCATCCTGCCATATAATGCAGTGAAAAGTTTTCAGGGAATAGCATGTCACTGAAGGAATAAAACATGGAAAAAGAAACATCATACCTTTTTCTCTCTGGTGTTTTCTCTTGATTCCCCACAGTCAACCTCCTCTCGGATAAATCTTCCTCTTATTCCTTTTCCGCCTGTCTCTAACTCCCACTCCTACCCTATTTTTTTCTTCATTTGTTTTTCACCACCCCACAGTTTTTCCCCTGGTGTCTCTCAAACTGCACTTTGTGCAATTAAACACAGGCACCTCCGTGATGGCTGTCATTACCTGCATATGTGAAGAACAGCTCTGCTCCCTGGGATTGAAAAAATTAAATACTTGCAACAGGAATGTCACATTTTGTCATATTCCTACAGGATGTTTACTACATTGGTGTGTGTGTGTGTGTGTGTGTGTGTGTGTGTGTGTGTGTGTGTGTGTGTGTTTGTTGGGGGAGGCAACTCTCATTTTATATAAGTTAGTAGTAAAACAAGTAGGCATCATCTTTGAAGGATTTGTGTGACTTCAGTGTTATACAAATGCATGCATGCATACATAAATGTCCTAGCTATTTCACACTATTTTGGTCCCTCACAAGTCTCAAGTAAGTCCCGAGTCATTTGTTCTTGGGCAAGTCAAGTCAAGTCACAGGTTATGTCAAGTCGAGTCAAGTCAAGTCACCTTATTATTGCAATTTTACCCGCAGAATCTGATCTTAATAAAGTGAAGGGGTACTGTACTGTTTTAACATATATATTCCATTTTAAATTATATTTACTTGCTTTGCTAAGTTTTAAAACCATATTTGTGTCATGATCTGTTTTTAAGCAATATCTACTTTATTTACTAGTGTTTTAGCTTGCAGTAATTACTCAATTTTTAGACAATTGCTTTATTTAGTTCATCTCAAACAGTATTCATTCAACTTCACAACCTTAGTTACTACTACTACTACTTTTAGGTGACTTCATCGTTGCAATATTTACTTTGCAGGGATGACCCCCGCGTGCGTGCACGCGCACACACACACACACACACACACACACACACAGAGGTAGCGGCCAAATTCACACAAGCGGCCCACCGTTGCTTAAGATAGGCAGGGAAAACACTGGGTAATCATTCGGTGTTGGCGGGCTGGTATGTTATTTAGCTCATTTAACCATGTGTTGCTCGTTCGTGAAACGTACAGCCAGTCTTGTGATGAACCCGTCGGAAGGTTCGCTCTCGCTGTCTGGGGTTAATGTTGGCAAATAAAAAAATAAAAAAACAAGTTCCACCAAACCGACCCTCCCCACCCCCACCTCCGTATCATATCAAGCTAAAGTTAGCTAACTATCGACTAGGCTAACAGGATAATATTAGCTAATTAGAATGGCTCTTCAAATGACGAACAAAGTTTGAAGTTGAAGTGAGATGTTTATGTCGCATGTCTTGCACTGTGCTGTGCGTCTTTTGCTGTCAAAATGGTAATTCCGAAAGCCGAAGACGATGACCCTTGGCACCCCTCCCGCTGCCATGGTGATGCAGATCTAATATAAGAGGGCGTGTTTCTCAAATAAACATGTAAGGTACGTAGAGAGGCCGTGATACTTGACAGTAGAGTTCTCAACGGGCCTGAAAATTACAACCCGACCCGACCCGGCCCGCCGGTTTTAAGCCCGAACCCGACGCAGCCCGAGACACCAGCATGAATTGTCTGCCCGAACCCGGCCCGAACCCGACTCCCGCGCGCCTGAATTGTTTTCCTCATACACTTGTTATCATGATCAGACAGACAGCAGACGGAAAGGTGACGCGAGCCAGGAGACAGGTGCTGCGTCACCGTCAGCAGCAGCTCCCGCTGCAAAGAAGACACCGCGCTTCGACCAGTGGGAAAATATATTCGGAGAGACAGAAACAGACGATTTCCCCACTCCTCGAAAAGCAAGAGTGAATTCGCCTGTGGCAAGTTTACTTTTAGCCAATTCCATCTTCTCCAGCCAGGCTATAGGCGCGAGTATACGTCACGCAGCGGCGTCAGTTCTGCGTCTGCTCCTCCTCATGAAGCAGCAGCCAGACTCACTCTTCACCACACGTGAACAGCGATGATTCACAACAGGTTATATAATTTACAACCTGCAAGAAATGTGTTCAATGAAATGTGTTTTATAAAAAAGGAAGCCCGAGGCCCGACCCGACCCGGCTCATTTGCGCATCTTTTCGTCCCGAACCCGACCCGAACCTGCGGGTCCGGTCGGGTTTGTCGGGCCGTCCCGACCCGTTTAGAACTCTACTTGACAGGGTAGTGATCCAATCATGACAACACCATTCTCAGCCTGCGCTCCTACTGGGTAATCGATACATACATATTTATTTTTTTAATAAATGTATTAATTTATATTCAAACTGAGATCATGAACTGAATAACACTCAAGTCATTCAAGTCATTGTGTCTCAAGTCAAGTCAAGTCCCGAGTCATTAACTTCCAAGTCCGAGTTGAGTCTCAAGTCTTATTTTTTTTTAAGTCAAGTCACAAGTCATCAAAACAGCGACTCGAGTCCAAGTCACAGTGACTCGAGTCCCCATCTCTGCTAATGACACACTGTGTAACACATTAGTGTTACAAGTGTTACACAGTGTTTAGGAATTCCCCAATTATATCAATTGCAGATGGCCCCCCACTGCCATTTTGCTTTTTTAATCAATTGCAAGTCCAATGACAGGCAGTGCAATTACAAACTCATCTGCTGTTAATGTTAACAAAGCATGATCAAATACACATAGTTATGTACACTTTGTATTAATAACAATAATAACGATAATAACGATAATAATAATAATAATAATAATAATAATAATAATAATAATAATAATAATGACAATAAAAATGACAATAATAATAAACCTAATGTTTATGCATGTGCTGTTTCACTACTATTTCCCTCGAGGCATAAAAATAATAACATGCCACCATATCATCCTTTTCCTGGTGTCTGTCATCAGAGCTGGTTTATCTAGGATGGAGCAGCTGGACACGTGGTTTTTGCATAATGTAAGTGTGGTATGTTTTAATATTCTGACCTAATGGCATTAATTTTCATTGGATAGAGAAGTATTTCATTTCATGTTGTACACAGTATGAAAGGTTACAGGGGAAGGAACTATTTTTCTTGAGGTTCTTTTTATTTACTTCGGATGAGAGGCAGGAAAATTATTCCTTCTTCTGATCTGGATAATGGAAACCAAGGGGGAGCTCAACATCATAATGGAGCCATTACTGAGAGGAGATCTTGTCTGTAGCTAAAATAATTTCGATTTCAGCTGAGAACTTTTTTGTTTGATGAAGACAAAGAAATTGCCTCCATTTTTACTTTTTATGCTGATGTCTTATCAGTACATCATCACAATCATCAGTACATGTGTACTTGTACCCGTAACCACTGGCTTTCCACATGGTTGCTTTTTTTAAATACCCTTTAAATGATAGTTTGCTTTCCATGCATCTGTAGTAAGGAGACCTCATAAATAGAAAATGGAAAGATAAAAGGGATAATCAGTTTTATACTCGGCTAGCGTTTCAGTGACATTGACATTGTATGAGGGTGGCCATTTTAACACCTAATCTTATAGTGGTTAAACAAAATATTCCTCTTTCTTCTCACACTGTCACACCTCCACCTCCTGAGGCACCCAAATTCTTTTCCATCTTCTTTTATTCCAGATTAAAGCTCCAACACCACCAAGGTCTGCATGACCTCAGGAGAGCTGGCAGGATCAGACGACTTCTGCTTCGCTTGCATTTTAGCCGCAGCAGCTTGGATGTCTTATCTGTTTCATTTTTATTGAATGGATTCAGGTTTCTTCATCCCCTTGGGCTCCAGGGGGCACGCCCACTTGCTGGTGTTACTAAGGTTTTTATGCTGACTGAATGAACATGTAAGATCCCTTACAGTGGCAGGGATGACATGTAGACCCCACTTGACACTCACTAGTGTGCATTTTAAAACACATACCTGCAGGACGCACACATACACAATTTGCCACAGGGCCTCTGGTCCTCTGACTGACAGGAAAGGAGAATGTGAAGGGGCAGTGAAGAGATATAAATTTGCTGCAGGCAATGGTTTAGATCATAAAATTACAGTAACTTCATAGATCCCAGGGCAGACTCCCTCAGGTCCCACGCAATCTCTCTGGTGCAATTGCCCTCCATTTACAAGGATATCACATGCAAATAGTTTCAGGACCTCAATTTCCATGCTGGATGTGTCAAAAACACATACGTTATTTCTAGTGCACTTATTTCAGGAAATTCACCAAGAACTGTACTCGCATTATCAAAAACGTACAATATGAACTGTTATATGGAAGGAAAGTCTTGTATACAGGCCTGGCTACTGCTTAAATCTAGTAACCTTACAGTAACAATTAAGCCTCTTAACTGACTCACATGATTGGATCCTCTAATTCTTTTTTATTGGACCTGAAACACTTCCTCCTCTCCTTGCTCTTGCCAGCTTCTTGACTAAATCATTACATAATGAGACGGCATATGATCCAGTGCACAAGGTGAGGTACTTTGCTATAGAGCCATTTTCGTCTGGCAGATATTGATGCAGATACTTTGCCTCACATTAACCTCAACCTTCATCCTTACATTACAATGTTAATGGTGGGATAAAGTAAAGACATAGATAAATTATATCATCCCATAATCAGGAAACTTCTCTTGCATATGCTACACTGTAAAACAGGTTGAAAGGAAAAGCTAACCAAAAAATTCTTATTCAGTCAGTATTTACTTAACAGACTGCCAATGGAAAGTCGGATAGTCTTGTTCACTGAAAATATCTCAAGCTTGCAGCATTCTTCGAAGCCACCTAATAGATGAGGAATTGCTTGACATAAAAACATAAAATGGCTCCATACAGCTCATCCAGCGTAATCCAAATCTCCAGAAACACAAATTGATGTGAAAATATGTTATTGACATCTCTTTTAATCCAAAATAATCACCCTAGCTACTAATCTAAAAGTGTTGTCACGCACCCCTCTAAAGTGGGTGCACGAGTGTACATAAAGGGTGTAAATAACATCTCAGGGACTTGGATTCTGGCAGATGAGCTACATGGAGCCATTTCATGTGGGGTTTTTTTTCATATTTTACAACAGGTTCCCATCAACTTCATTTGTTTAGGAGAATGCTCCAACTCTGTTTTGCTGTCAAGAAATGTTTTGTGATTATTTGGACACTTGCACGCTTCCCCCAACGTTCAGTGTGGTAACCACTGCAGTCAAGCGACCTTTGTCAAGGTACACTACAGTATGCAGACCTCATTATACCCAGCATCACCTCTAATGGTGCAACTACCTCAGCTTAAATGTCTCGCTAACGAACAAGCTGTGCAGGAGTAAGTTTGCTGACACTCAGAACACTGCCCTAAAATAAATCAACACAGACATGACTAAATGAACCATGATACTGTTTCCCCAAACAGGGATACAAACAAATCTACAGTACAGAAAGCCCTTCCAGCAGCTGACCTAATCTGATCTGGCAGATCAAAGAGAAGAAAATTGGAGGCAAAGTGAATAATCACGTTACTCATTTTAACATGACACTCAGACAACGTAGGTGACAACATCTGATAAATTAATCAGAGTCCATGACAGCAACACTTACTAAACTCCAGAATGTACATCAAATGTAACTTTGCTATATTTGTACATAAAAAGAACTTGAGTTAAGTGGTACAATTATATTACTTCTATTTACACACTTATCACATTCTCTATTTGTTGTGGAGGCCTAACTGTGGTTCAGATATGTCAGTACTGTAGATGATAGATCCTGATTTGCAGTTGAAGAGTACAATGGAATCGTACAAATATTCACTGCAGCACCACTCGATATGTTGCTCTGAATCATAACAGAGACAAAGTTTACTGTTGCGCCCGTTTGAGGGGTTTCTGGTTTAAGTAGCACCACTCTTCTGACCTCTCAGCTAATGATGCGCCACTTAATGTTTGGATGTCTGGTACAGTGCATCATGACAGTGCATAAATGCCCAATTGACTATCTCTTAACAATTCCTAATTATCCCAAAGGAAGCAATTACACTTGGCGAAAAATAGGTGGAGGGGCCTATCTCAACCAGAATGGGTAATTACCGCACTTAATATTTTCCCCAATATCAGATACAGTTGGCAGCACAACCCCAAAGGCAGACTGGAGCATTACTCTCACAATAAAACATCACGATGCAGAGACAATCTATTATGTGCTGAGCTATCATTTCCTGGAAAAACCAGACACGATCAAGGCTATAAAGAGGACGGCTGGATTTTCTTCCTATTACTTTCATTAAGAACCTGTACGTTGTGCCTTATTTTAGTAATCCATCGCAGCATTGCCCAATTAGAGTGCAGGCAACGATGGAAAGAGCTTTGATGAGCTCCCAGAAACCCTCATGGGATAACGCACACACCTCTGAATCTCAGACAATTGTACTTTTACCTCTTCGCCTTTCCTGAATTAAAGTATTTTATGAGATTCCAGTCTGCTTAAGAACAATATGAGCTGGATGCTTTTCACTCAACAGACCATTGTAACTTTTAGAGCAAACATTAATAACAGTGGTGCCTACTCAAGCACAAATAGAACTGAAGTCAAGTTGAATGGTTTGATGTGTGAAAAGCAGTGTTTATACTGTGTGAGCTACTGCACATTCTAGATGAAAACTTGAAAAACTACAGACTATTCTGCTTGCCAGAAAAACAGACATGATGAAACCATGTTTCTGTACCTGACAAATCAGTCAGGCTGAAAAGGGAAGACAAGAGCCAAGACTTCAAAGGTCACAAGTAATGGATGTCAGATTTGAGGCGGTTGAATTTTCCAACCCACCCCATTTTGTTTTATAACTGCTTGCACGTGCATGTCAAGCACTTCTCATGAAATGCCATCAATGCCCCATCTAGCAAAGGGGCAGTGGCAGCATATCACGTTTGTCACCATGTCACCTGCTGTCGGGTTTTGCCTTTCCCAGGCTTTTTGATGCATTTGTGTGGCGATTAACCACTACATTTTCTACTTTAACCAGCATTCATTGTGACATTCAGCCCTCGCAGCTGACACAGTTGGGTGCTGTATTTTTCCATCTTGAACTTCACTGTTCTTTCATTCATCACAACCAGATGATGAGCAGCCCAGTTGTCAGGATAAAATGTTGGCAAGTAACGTTTTCCACATACCAATGATGCATTAAAGTCTGTGCGTGTCATAGGGTAAGTAACATATTGAAATTTTTACTAAAAGGTACATACTTATAATAGATCGCATTGACTACATGTTTATGACCTGATTTTCATATCAGAAACTGGAGAAAATTGTGGTGGAGTTACTGGCAAGACGGCTGGCAAGCCACTAACAACAGTTTAAGACGCCGTTTCAACATTTGTAAATGAGAAACATTTTGGACTAGGGACCATAGCATTTCAACATTTTTAACAGTTACACCACCAGATATTTTAAGGAAACCTCCGGACAATTTTCTGTTTTGTTTGTGGTGACCAAAACAGGTATTTTAAGCCAAAACATTATCTTTTCTTCACCCCAACCAAGTAGTTTTGGTGCAACAATAAGTAGACCATAACCAGGGTGTTGTCACGGGATACATTTTCAAATCTAAAGGGTGCACTATGTAGTTTTGGGGAAAACATTTTTTTTTCAGAAGAAAAATATATTTCTATGCTAAACAAACTAAATAAACAAAGTCTTAATTTTCACAAAAACACAAATTTATTTCATACAAAATCTTACTTTTATATGTGGTAGACCCTGCCACCTTTCTAGTTTTAAACAGTGTTCTAGGGACCTTATTTTCCTTTGAGAACAGCGTGTTTATTCAGTTATAAAAAAATAAAAGTTTGTTGTTTGTTTGTACCTCATGATTATTACAATATTAATATTGTAAATATAAAAATTATTTCCAGAACTAAACAGTGCCTCTTTTAATTTGAAATTATATGTTGTGACAATGCTCTGCTTATGGTCTGCTTATTGAATATAACCATGAAGAAATGTAAAGTTTTAACATCACTGTGGTTTTCAAAAGCGTACATTGCCAACATTTATTCTGGCAACAGGGCTGTGATGGTTTTTGTTTTGGTTTTTTTTATACAAGGGTGTTTTTCTACATACTTTCTGTACATTTTCTTCTCTATATTTTACATCTATAGAAAACTTGGTAAAGTTAAATACCTCTCTTTACACAGATGAGGTAGATATGATCTCTATGTGTGACTGGCTGCTGACATCATCAAGTATGCTACTGTTGCCACTGATACGAGGTCAAAACTTGGACTCATTTGAAGCATTGCTTTTTTCCTCAGAAATGTCTATTAAGTTACCATGCTTTGCTACAGTCAGGGTCTTTATTTTGAAGTACTCTGCTCCCATTAAACCGCTGACCCTGCCTTTTTAATCTTCAGCTGTGTTCGGCTTAGTTTCCCACACAGACAATAACCCTCATGGTTATTTTCTGTTGTGTATCTATCTGGGGAAGAAACATTGACAGTTTGAGCAAATGTCAAAATCGTCTGAGAGTGACCATAAGTTCACTTGTATTTTTCTATGCTGATATTGGGAAGATTTTGGCTAACTCTTACAGCTTAACGACTCACATAGATGGGTGTAAGAAAGCTGATAAGACCTAAAGTGCTCTTATATCGATGCTGGCTTTGTTTTGGCAGACAAAATTCGGCTAATTTGTATCTGTCTTTGTATGTGTTCTCTAAACAACATTTTAGAAGGAGGCGGTGAAACTCAAAGAATTTGTCATTTCAACTCCTGCCCACAGTCCAAATGGTAAGTTTCTGGGGCCTCCTTCATAAGGCTTTATAGTGCAAAGAGTTGCTCCTATTGACAGAATTCTAAGAACAAATCTTCAGGCGTTTTCTCAGAATTTTCCCTTAAAGTTGAGACTAGATCCTGGTAAAGATGAAGAAATTCACAAAGCATTTAAGCCCTCAATCCCTTAGGTGAAGAGCTGTTACGAGTGGGGAGGCGGACTTTTAAGAGGCTTTAGAGTTTCATAAATAGAGGAAAAAAGGTGGAAAGACAATAGAGGTAGGAGAAATATCCTAGATCCTGAATGACAATGACTTAATGAAACACTACAGTTGTTGGGCCTCACCCCACATGGCTCAAACAAAGAGAAGGCCTGTGAGGAAAATCAAAAGCCTAACTACTAGGGCCTTATCAACCTGAGGAGTTCAAGAACAAAGGAACTGAGCCAATGCCCAAAAGGCCTGGCAAACTGTAACTCAAGGTACGACCCACCCCCAAAACTTTCACCCGGCCCCTATTTGATTAATAGGGCCATAAAACTCCGATAGGATGACCATGACGTCACTCAGAGTTTAAAGGTCAGGAGACGCCTCTGCACATCGTATTCCCAGGGTAACATGATGCTGTGAAGACAGTCTGGTTTCATTCAGTAGTTACCGTAAGGGTGTACTTGAAATGTTTTTCACTTTGCTTGACTTAGGCTTCAGTTCTTTCCTCGCTGGACGAGACAGAGACTGTTTTTGTTTTACTTTCGTTTTTGTTGGAATATTCTTTATTATTGTTTTGGATCCATAGAGGAATGCTGCACAACCCAGTCGTTCCTCCCCGCCTGCAGAGGGAATAAATTATCTGCAGAAGGAGACAGAACCACTGAGGTCTGGTCCTTCCATTTGATCGATCCCGCTGTTTAATCGCAGCCTGCCTTCATCAGGTGTTAGGACGCTACAGCTGATCCCGCGCTCGCATCCAAAACGAGTTGGAGTTTCAAGTCAGACGGGACACACGCTAGCCGCAATGAGCGTCCCAAATAAGAGGCATTCATTCTGGCAGAAATAGATAGTATGTAGCGTGTTAGTACTGTGTGCTAACTGAGTTATTGTGCTCGCTAGGAGCTCATTCTTGCTGATCCACTCAGTGGATAGCTTGTGTCGTCTTGCCGCCGTGTGCGATCACAGTACGTCGTAGTCCGGCTCAATCAGTAGACGATAAACAAACCTCGATTCGCTTGCTGGTCACTGGTTGAGGGAGAGACGACTGCTGGGTACCACATGGTTGTAGTGTTGTTCTTTGTTGTCTGCTTAGCGCTCGCTTAGCTTCTTTCACACACACACACACACACACACACACACACACACACACACACACACACACACACACACAGGGTGATATACACATGTAATCTTATGAGCGATCTGTTTGAAATTTATAGTTACTAACCCCGCTATAACATAAGACACATGATTCCCTCTCACAGACTTCAGAGACGGACTCCTCTCAGTAGCACGACTACCCTTTTAGTTGTACAGAACAACTGTTGTTTGTTGAAGTAGGTGGTTTGTGGTTGGGTGAAAGCTTTAATAAACACTGTTGATTATAACTGAGCAGTGTCTGTGATCATTTTGCACAATCCCATATTATAACAACAACTGGTTGAGACGGTCAGTGCTCGGCTTTATGCCTTCCCTCTTATCTAATTGTTGATATTTTCATAATATTTGATTAATTTCAGGCTTTGAGACTAAAAGTTTATCATTTGATTATTGATCCCTGACTTCAGGGTGGTGCCCCGTGTTAAATGGTCTTGCATTATTATAAATGGTCTTGCATTTTTATAGCACTTTTCCAGTCTACTGATGACTCAGAGCGCTTTACAATACATGCCACATTCACCCATTCACACACACATTCATACAATGATGGCGGAGGCTGCCATGCAAGGCGCCAATTGCTCATCGGGAGCAATTTGGGGCTCAGTATCTTGCTTAAGGACACTTCGACA
>CAEMYA010000002.1:6411726-6437471 GCA_903131615.1 Diplodus sargus | reverse complement strand
CACACACACACACACACACACACACACACACACACACACACACACACACACACACACACACACACACACACACACAGGGTGATATACACATGTAATCTTATGAGCGATCTGTTGGAAATGTATAGTTACTAACCCCGCTATAACATAAGACACATGATTCCCTCTCACAGACTTCAGAGACAGACTCCTCTCAGTAGCACGACTACCCTTTTAGTTGTACAGAACAACTGTTGTTTGTTGAAGTAGGTGGTTTGTGGTTGGGTGAAAGCTTTAATAAACACTGTTGATTATAACTGAGCAGTGTCTGTGATCATTTTGCACAATCCCATATTATAATAACAACTGGTTGAGACGGTCAGTGCTCGGCTTTACGCCTTCCCTCTTATCTAATTGTTGATATTTTCATAATATTTGATTAATTTCAGGCTTTGAGACTAAAAGTTTATCATTTGATTATTGATCCCTGACTTCAGGATGGTGCCCCGTGTTAAATGGTCTTGCATTATTATAAATGGTCTTGCATTTTTATAGCACTTTTACAGTCTACTGACCACTCAGAGCGCTTTACAATACATGCCACATTCACCCATTCACACACACATTCATACACTGATGGCGGAGGCTGCCATGCAAGGCGCCAACTGCTCATCGGGAGCAATTTGGGGCTCAGTATCTTGCTTAAGGACACTTCGACATGCAGCTGCCAGGAGCCGGTAATCAAACCAGCAACATTCCGATTGTTAGACGACCCGCTTTGCCTACTGAGCTACAGCCGTGTTCATTAGTGAATCATAGTAACTGATGTTTCATTGATCAACTATTTTAATTTAATTAATCAATAATACCATTTAAATTAATAATCAATAATCAATATTGATTCCCAACACAGTTTAGATGATGAAGGGATAATGTTAGTGGTCGATCTCATTAGAAATACAAATATTCCCCCACCATACACAGTAATGCTTTAATGGTAGAAATTAGTGGGCATGTGTATATTTGCTGCACCCTACTTTCCCATGCCTGCCTCTTGGTTCATGTTGTTACACTCTGGGTCAAATTTTCCTTTTAAAATGGTATTCTGCTTGTTAACATCAAATAGATCAAATAGGCCTACCAAAACTACCAGCATGGAAAATAAATGTAGCATCTAACTATCAGGATTTGAGTAGCAGACTTTAACACTATTTAGGCTTTGTAGGCTTCTTTTAAAGGCTTAAAATGTGTGTTAACCACATACAATATGATTCACGATTAGGCCTATTGATTTCATTGTTTCCATTCTTTGCGCATTATAGCTCTGAGTGTTTCCCTGGAGGATACAGTGAGCAGTGAAAAGGAAAGCAGCCAGATTACAGAACAAGTCTCATCGTGAGCGTGAGTAAATGTGTATTTAAAGGACTTGATGCTTGATTGAGCTTATCTGGCATAAAATGCCATTTGGTCATCAGGTCTGAAAGACACAGAGAACGGACTTCCAAGACTTCATGTAAGATGTGTGGAGAGTAACACATTTTTATTTAGAGGACATGCTCCTTTCACACCGTAATTCTGACACAAGGGTCTTTTACCTCCTCTTGCACATCAGAATTTAAAGAAACCAGAATGTACCAAATGTCGCTGAGCATCATTTCCGGATGCCCTACAAATTCTGTTTCAACTTTGATGATCCCAAACTGATTGGCTACTTCAAAGTCATCCACATAAAGTACTAGTGCAATTGTGAACTCATTCACAGTTAGAAGGCAATTTTCCTTAAAGTGCACTCCATTAACATACAGTGCGTTTCATTCATGTGGACCATCATGTTTTTTCTGACAAATGTTTGTATAAAATTGCTGTTTTTCCGTGCACATGCTGTAGAGGAACATAGCCTATAAGTGGTTTCTTGCCCTTTTCAACAATTCTCAGGTCATTAACAAAGGAAGCTCTCTGTACATACGCTGTTCTAGTTTATCAGTTTAAAATAGGGCTGTAACGATACACCAAACTCAAGATTCGGTTTGTATCACAATTGTTGACCCACGGTTTGATGCAAACCTCGATTTTTTTTTATATTTTTTTAATTAAAAATTTTATTTATGTAACACTTCAATAACTTCTGTATATGATACTCGTCTGATAGAATCAGAGCTGCAGTATTTAGAGATTTAGAGAGCAGGGTTTAGATTGACAGGGGGATGCCGGGGAAACCCCTTGAAAACACACACATCTCTTTAGGAGCCGCAATGCCGGCTTTCTGTGTGGATTACACAGCGGTTCATTTTTACTGCAGCGGCGCTTCGTTCTGTGAGAACGAACTACGGCGGAGAATTGGCGAACGACCACTGTGGTGTTAATGCAGTGGCCAGCATCGCTATGTGAAAGGGGATACTTCTAGCTCATAGGAACTCAAAGTACATAAAGTACATATGAGGTACAATGAGCCAGTGTTTTAAATCTGAAAATGTCAATATGCATCGGCAAAAATCAAATATGACCTTTGGAGGGGACAACTACATTATTCATTTTTTACACACATTACACCAGACACAGCTAATTTAACTTTGGAAAGGTAAGAAAAAGGTGCACCCTTCTGAGTCTTCAAAAACACGAACAAGGTAAATAACCAGTGAGAAGGGCTGCAGTGCTGAAAACTGGGATGAAAACATTTAAATAAAATTGCTAATGCACCTGGCGATTGCCTCATAATAGTAAGGTGAGATAAGATAATCTGTATTGATCCCCCAGAGAAGAAATTGTAGTGTTACAGCAGCACAAGGATGGAATAAGCACAGACATTAATAATGAACATAATCATATGTATTGCATAAGAATGTAAAAACAAAGAACACCCATCAGTGAATAGCATGATGTTATGTGCTCCGATACAGTGGATGGTAATGTGGTTTTTCGTCTGCCAGTAAAACAAAAAATGAAGAGGAGGAGGAAAATGTATCACTGTTGGCGTGACCAGAACTTCCTGTGCAAAGACAACAGCTTGCCCAATACATCGAGATATCATGCATTGTTACTATGAAAACGTTTGCACAAATTTGTCTGGTTTCAAGTGGACCTCCTGTTGTCCCAAAGGCACTTCGAAAGTGACGTTAGCTGACCAGAATTCACCTAAAAGGCTTGTTTGATGCTCTCATATCTCATTAACAACAACACTCAGAGACTGAGTTCACCCCAAACTAGCAGTTAGTCTGAGATGTTAGTGGCCTGTAGATATGAAAGATGCTGACGAAGCAATAGTATATGAAAAAGAACAGTTGAAATGTCAAATTGGGCAAAACAAACAAAAAGTTTATTAGGCACACACTTTAGTAGCTGAGCCACTGGGGAGCCCCTTAAAGATTGTTCAAACTTTCAAGTGACAAAGTTTTTGCTTTAACTTATCATTCTGAAGTAAATACACATTGCACTGTGTACTGGTTGTCAAAAAATAATCGACATATAGATTTGCTCCCTGCATTATTTATAACACAAAGGAAGTGTGCATGCCGTTGTGCAAACAAAACGGGAAGAGGCATGGTTTTCTATGGTCACTATCCCCAGCTAACAGTGGAACAACTGGAATAACTGTGGAAACTCTACACTGCAACAAAGAAAAGAACACCGCTGATGTAGGGCTCAAAGAAGGTGAAAAGGGAGAGTGATAGAAACATAATAAGAGTAAACAAATGGGAATTCACACTATGAATAATACCTTTGTTGAGCCAAAGTATGTTCCCCACGTTGGTATGGTGTTTCCCATAACCACAGGGACACAACACAGTTAAAAACTGGCATTCTATCTAGTTTGGTAAACAACAAAATCCTTCTACTGCCAGGTGTTTTACGCTGCCTATTCAAAGCACTGAGATCAGGGTTTCTAGGTCAATTGGGATTCTTATGGTTGCTTTTTTGTTTTGGACAGTAGCCAGGTTGCATGTGGTAGCTATGTTGCTAATGCTGACTTTGCAACTGCGGTACCAACAGTAATACAACAGGGAAACATTACTAGCGGCGTTAACTCTATGCTATTTTAATTAGCCTAATCGATTACGGCTTCCAAATGTCCATATTTATTTGTATTTCTAAAAAGGTAGAACACATGCACACGCACGTGAGTCCACACACACGCACACATGGTAATACTTCTGTTGAGTACCGATCTGGAATGGAGTTGTCAGTGCCTCAATTACAACTTATTTCAGTACAATCAGACCACACTACTGCATAAAATCACATCACACAGTGACAATATCCTCAGGGGTCATCTTTCACTTTTTTCCTCTAGTCAAGGCAACAGAGAAAGTGGCAATGTCACAGTTCCTCAGTGTGCACACTTTTGAACGTGTGTGTGTGCGTGTAGGCTACATAACACACATTTAATCTGAAACTTTAACCACTTCAGTGGAGCATATCAGGTGGGAATGTTGTGCAACTAAATTAACACTAATACATTCATTTTATTGTCAGTGTTTGACTTATTTGCAGCAGGTGTTTGGAGGATTGCATAAATCTTACACTGATTCCCCTCATGTGGAAAATGTGTTCTGAAGATAGTTATTCCTGTACAAACAATAATTGTAATTCAAATGGAAACCCTGTTGGGTTAGCAGTCATGTTCCTCATTTTTGAAATGCCTAAAACCTGTTTAAAAAAGACAAGTCCCATTTCTCATATTTGTCAGTTGTTGTTAAGTTGTTATGCACAGAAGCCTATTATGTTCTTGTGTCTCAGTCAAAATGATAATAAAAATACACAATTGCATTGAAGATTTTTAGCTGTAGTAACTAGTTAACATGAGTGCAGTGCCAAAATACAGCCTGTCTGTTTGCATTATATTCAAAATATAATCAGTTCAAACAAAGGGCACTATCAAAAATGACAGTAAAACCAGATCTTGTCAAACATCAATACAGTCAAGGATATGTCAGACTTATTTCAAGATGAGGTGATAGATGTCAGCAGCTGCTAAATTTGTTTTAGTTCCATGCTTCAGGCCAGAATGAATGTCAGCAAAGTCTGGTTGTATTTTTGGGAAAATACGCCTGCAAATTAAAGTAGGGTAGGGACTGCAAAAAACACAAAGAGTCAGGTAAAACTGCAGCTGTTATGAGCTTAAAGCAAACCACTGGATATTCCTACTAGACCCCTAAATTCATTAAGGACTTTGTATATCGCACAAATGCAAACAGTAGTTAGTTAACTTTTCCTTAACCTAACCTTGTACCGAATGAACTAATAAAATGCATTTGCACTTTATTTCTTGCCAGACACCTGGCAGCACTTCTGCTCATATTTCTATATTCTGCTCATGATCTTACTTAAACAATAACTTCTTCAAACCTTGCACCTGGCTTGTCCCAGTAGTTGATGTTCCCAGTGTTACAGGGTGGTCATGTTACACAGATTATATTACTTTCTCCGTCTTTCTACTTTAAAATTGAAAATCAGTGTTAGGACAACGGGCGCTATGACTACTATTACTACTGTACTACTACCTACTACTTACTACTATTGCTACTACTACAGATTATGGCAGAGGACTTATTGTCAAAGGGAATAGCCATAGCGCTTTTTTGGCAATATGTCAGATTTAAACTAGGGAAGCTGATAACATTAATCAGTTGTTACCTCCCTGAGAAGTGGAAGGTGCGCAGCCTGTCAACCACAGCTCTTCATCTAATAGCTACTTCCTTTTCAATACAATGTATTCAATCAAAATGACCTAATGTCTTCAGATGTGGAAAATTACTGCTATTTTGCTCTGTAGACGTATTTTTGATGAACAACGGTAGTGCTAATTGAACATATTGCATTTTCTGTCACTAGTCTACTTTAAACCCCTTGTCCACACACAAGTACACGCAAAATACTAAATGGAGCATGGTATTGTACACGTAATACAGTAATTTTATAAAATACACAGAGTTTGAAACTGAATTTAAAGACGAGGAAGTGATTTATCCTAAGAAACCATGTAGGATGCTTAATCAAGGGTACCAGATACAACACATGAGAATAAGCATGAGCATATGCAAGATTATGCTAATAGGTCAGAGGAATCACTTATTCTAATTATTATTCTGACTGAATACTGATTAGTACTGGCTTGGAAAGGGAAATGAAGCGAAGGTACCAGCACAGCTTTAGAAGTTAAATTAACCTGCAAGTACCCTCATACATTTTTTTCTGTCCTTGAGAAGACAGGTTGATGTTCAAACATACATTTCACATGATTTCTGTCAATAGATTTGTTCATCTATGTGTCTGTCTGTTCCTCTCAACAAAATAACCTACAAAGGCCGTTAATTCTTACCTATTCGGACAGGAAGGGCGGCAAAATACAACAAACCACACAAAAGACATGACAGTTAAAGGTTTTCACTCATATCAAATGGGATGCATGCATCAAATACATGACTTGTAAGGGCCTCCTTAGTCCCTGATCAAGGGACAGATGATACAACCCCACCAAGATCTCTGTCCAGCCTTTTAACCCCCACACATTCACTGACAAAAAAGGACAACAGTTGTTTAAAGTCCAGCAGGCTCTGTCCATGGTGCTGACTGTCTGTCTGTGTGCACAGCATGCAATGGCAAACTCAAGTAGGCTGAGCGACAATACAACACAAACTATGTTCAGGTAATTCATGAAGAAAGAAATTACACAGCAACTCAGCATTTAGCCACGGCGGGCAACTTCCATGGCAGTACAGCCGCACAGTCAGCAGAGAGAAGAGGGAGTGTGCTGGCTCACCTGAGGGCGTTTGAGGACCGCTGTACTCATGCTGGCGTCTTCAACCGAGGCGTCCAACTCTCCTGCCCACTTCTGACACGTCTTCTTTTTCCACCAGGGTACAGGTTCAGTTTTAGCCTCCATTTATTTAGCTTTTTCTTCTCGTTTTGTCCCCTGCCATTTTGTGCAGTTGTTTTTCTGCACGAATCCAGGAATTATCCTCCACCCCTGCTAGTCAAAACAAAAAACAAAACAAAAAACATGGTGGCTTGTATCACGTGCCGTCATGGTCGTTTCTCTTGAATGTTATACCTAACGTTTGTGGCACGACCTTCCCTTCGCAGTTTCCTTTCCAACGATCCTCCCCATTCGAAGATTCGCATCTGCCTAAAGTTCGCAATCACAGACGCTAACTTCACCTGATGTCCACGGCGTGATAGCGTCTTGACTGTTATTTACGCACGTTTCAACCCAGGGGGGCGCTGTTTCACCTATATGAGCAAACACAATGGAAAAGTGGAGACATGACATTAACAACACCACACAGGTACAGCAGATGTTGCATGACCCCCTCAAAACTATCTTCATTGAAGAAAAGGTAGGTTATATTTATTACCTTTTCATTGGAGGAGAGGTTTCTGTTGATTGGTTAAGTCCCAAGGTTGATTATAACCTTGGAAAGAGTGGTCCAAAAAGAATCCCAGCTCAAGGTCCACTCAGTGTGAACTCTGGAGAGCTTTTTCAGTCTTTTTGCTCGGCCTTCCACCCACTCCATCCGCTCATTTAAGGCATTAGCTAGCCTCCCGGAAAACGGTGTCTACCAAGTTGACCTTGCACTCATAATCATTTTAAAAATACTGAATTCAGGAAATCTAATTGTTTTCAGGGTTGCCCCAAAAGTTTGTTTTGTAGTAGTTGGAGCAGCAACATCAGTATTAGCAGTTATACTAGCATCAGTGAAGGTAGCAGTGGATTAAATGACTCAAAGCAATTTTAGGAATTGTGTTGATGAAGGTTCTCAGCCATTCAGGTCATGGTAATCCTAAATTTTGTATTGTAGGCAACTGGACTTGCTTTAGTTTCTTGAATACGTTTCACCTCTCATCCAAGAGGCTCCTTCAGTTCTAACTAACTGGAGGGGAGATGCAGGCTTTTAAACTCTGTATGGGAATGTCCTTACAGAGTCATTTAGGACACCTGTGAGTTATGATTTTCAGAGTCATTAGGACCACTTGTGGGTCGTTGACTTAACCAGCCTTCATGTGGGTTGCTCGGTCTAGGTGACCCCAGGTGTGAGTTGTTGTTAAGCTGTCTGGGTAGGGAATTCAGTACAGTTTGTCAGTGGGTGGTAAGTAATGTCGTAGGACACCTTCTCTTTTCAAGGACAGCTGTTTCAGTTTGACATAGATGGATTATTTCTTATCTGTCTTCTCTGGTGAATATGTTTACATCGCTTTCGTCAAAGGAATGATTTTTCTCCTTCAGATGTAAGTGGACAGCAGAGTCCTGACCTGAGGTTTAAGGACACTCCCACACCGAGTTTAAAAGTCTGCAACTCCCCTCCAGTTAGTTAGAACTGCAGAAGCCTCTTGGATGTGAGTTGAAACGTCCTCAAGAAACCGGAACAGGTCCAGTTGCCTATGACACATCACTTTTAGAATTTTAGAATTACCCATTGCTTGCTCCCACTGTATCTAAAAATCACACTGTCTGGAACTAAAAGCCATGAAAACCAAAATAAACGGGGAAAATGCCATGCTAACCCCTTGAGGTGTCACATTTATGAGAAGTTTTTCCACCGTCCCATAATCCAGCTGCAGAGGGAGAGCACTGAGAGAGACACACACAAGGAGAAAGTGTGAGTGTGGGTTCAGCTGCCACAGTGGAGCACAAAAAGTAAGAGCCAACTTATTCAAAGTAAAAGCAATTCCCAGTGGTTTCATCTTCCGGTACCTTAACTAAGGCTTTAAAGTCACTGAGAGAGAGAAACTGGTTCCAGAGGTTCCAAGCCTTCATGTAGGTCATTTCATGAAAAGGGTTTAGAGATCACAAAGGCTTTCTTCCCCCAATCACGGCTGAGCTTTAGGGAGTGTGTGCAGTTCATTTTGGACTATAAATTACAGTACGCGCGCCTCCACATTTGTGTGATAAATCATGCATGAAAAAGGGAAGCTATCCTTACTTTGCCCTTTCATTTTGGTTCCTTCATTAAAAGAGTCTAACACACAGTAAAACAAATTACATTTTTTAGAAGGGAGTTAACAAGAAGAGTTTCCGAGATGTTGGATTACATCTATACGTGCGTACAACATGGACAGGAACACACAGCTGATCGTCCCTGAATGATCAGAATCTTCCTGTCATCTTAATAAACT
The DNA here is from genome assembly GCA_903131615.1 of Diplodus sargus. Taxonomy (NCBI): domain Eukaryota; kingdom Metazoa; phylum Chordata; class Actinopteri; order Spariformes; family Sparidae; genus Diplodus; species Diplodus sargus. The sequence goes on along the minus strand of CAEMYA010000002.1, from coordinate 6,428,384 downwards.
GACATTATCAAAGACAGAACGTGGAAACATTTTATTTTATAGATCAGCACAGTTAATGGTAAGTAGGTGGTAATTATTTCTTTAAATTTACACCCAAAGTTCCTACAATGACAACCTCAAAATAAATGGAAAATTACCCGAAAGTGATTTAATATTAATAGTCTATTTTCCATTAAGCATTTAATAAATAAATAAAAAACTGGTAATTACCAGGAAGCCTCCAACTGGTTTCTGCTTAACTTCTGCTGATGATGCCATTTTAATTTCCAACTAGTTTCTGCCCAACTTCTGCAGGTCAGTAAACTGAAATTCATCTTTTAACCTGCACTACACAGATGGTCAATTTAAATCTTTAGTATAAATGGTGATCAGAATGATGCAGACGCTTGTCCAGACTGTTGTTATTGTTCTTCTTGACATCTTAAATTATCCTGCTCACTGATGTTTCTGAAATGTTTTGTCTATTCTTTCTTTTCTTTTCTTTTTTTTTTTTGCACTAATTGTAGGTCACTCATACCGAGTTCAATCAAACCCAATCAAGACACATTGGTGACACAATCTGCCCCAAACTGTGAAAAAAGGCGTTTAGTTGCACTTATGTCTTGACAAAGTGGGAGAGAGGGTCATGAAGCTCTCCAGCTGTGCAGCTGATTGCAGATGTTCATATAATTTGGCTGATTACATGATGTGCATGAAGAACCAGCTGCAGCACAAAGGAATTAAATATTCTGTCTCGTGCAAATCTCTTACTCCATTTCCCTGAAATGAAGAAAATATCTTTTATGTCCTGAAAGTGCTTTAATAAGTCATGTAAATGGCAGTTAGCACACCTTAAGGCAAATGCCATCTCATTCTTCTCTTTTTTTATAACATCTAAGATGGAAAATCAAAATGCGGAAATGCATCTGTGAGGGTGAATCTCTGACCGAATCTGGAAAACATTAAACGTAATGATGAGCCACAGGTCAAAGGCAAGAATCTGTCATATTATTATATTCGAAATGTCACTCTGCCTGCCATACTCGGAGTATGAAACATAATTAGTAATTAGGGATCTTAAATATTTCAAGAGAGTTTTTACCTCGCAAAAAACAGCATAAACATTTTTATAATGTTGAAGTTTGACTTGACTTTTTTTGCATTAGAATCGTCTGATGGACCAAATTAAACCCTATAGTGTTCTGTTGAACTCAAATCATGATAGTTGAAAATATATTACAGACATTTAGATACACAGTGTGTTTTCAACATACAAATTTGGAATGTTACTTCACCTCATACTGCAATCATTTATTTGTAAATTGCTTATTTTAGAGTTGGCCACTCCTTGGAAGGAGCCATTGTCCCCTCTGTGACAGAGGCTATTTGTGATTGTCTGTTGATTGCATTTCTGTTTTCAAGAAGGAAGACTCGAGGGCCATCGATGATCTGCTCCTGGATAGATTGAATTTTCCCCGTCCTGTCATCTTGATTGATGGGTACCACATCGTCGTCAGGGCCCCCACCATGATCAAGGTTAAGGTACAACTACAAAGGTAACTTTTCCATCATGCCCCTGGCTGTAGAGGTGAACTACTGCTCTAGTGTCACTGATGTTAGTACACTCTGTCAAGCTTCATGAATCAGCCCGGGAAAGAGAATGGGACAGCTTCCGGGGGAACCCACCTCCATCTCTGTGTCCTCATCTACAGTCTGAGAACAGCCCAGGAGTCTCTTGGGTTTGGAGCAGGACCTGACAGGTGGCAACCTGTCCGATGCCTCCAGGCAGGTGCTTGAGGGAAGAGAAAAGCTGATCAGGTGGCTCCCATCAGCAGCAGGAGCAGTCCCCCATCAGCACAGAGCAGAACGAGACTCCTGTTTCACCCCGGTGTTTCATCGTACAAGATCAATTTTCAGATTCTTTCATATCACTTTGACTCTATTTGTTTGGTTTTTTTATAGTCCCAGATAAACTGCTCAGGCACGGGGGTAAGATGATTAATGAACCTCTTATCTCTGTCTCTCTCATCCCTGTTCAGTCGGAGCTTTCGGCTCTTTGGGATCTATGGAGTGCACACACATCACCAGAACCAAGAATAAAGAGCCAAACACGTTTTTACGAGATAACAGACCAAAACCCACCATAACCAAACCAGAGGCCAAATTAAACTTTTTCTACAATTATATCGTTCATTAAAACCCCATCAAATATTACTCCCTGAAGAAGAATATCACCACCCAATGTCAATACAAGGTAAATGTATTAAAAGCATTCAATACAGTGAAATATATATATATATTTATATATATAACTGTAATAACATGTACATAACATCTCTCCAAGTCAGTTATTATGTCCTATATACATAAAATAATCATAATGTCCTAAATACAACAAAATAAAATTGAAAAACAAATCAATAAAATGTGTCTTCAATATTCTGTTTCTAAAAGTGTGGATAGTAGGCACAAATTAATGGCATAAAACTGCAATACTTCTTTAATAATGCAGTAGACCGGCAAAGGTGCAGAACATTGACTTGTGAAGCAACACTCAGGTCTGCACTCAGATGAACAAGCAAAGTGAGAAAAGAGAAGAACAAAGACAAAGTGTTTCACCACACTTCGCTGTACAAATGTTTTTCCATTAATTGTTGCTGCTATCATCGGTCAGAGTTTATGAATTAATCATTTCAGCAAGAATCAAAGGAGTTCACAGCATTTGGTTTTATAACTGCAGAACTGTTTTTTAAATAGCTCATATTACTCATAATTACTTTGCACAAATCTGCATTTCTCCAGCTTGTTTTTCTCAACAGCAGACACAGCTACAAGTACATTTCACATTTCTTACTGTTACTCCTTCATGTTAGAAACATTTAAGTAATCAATATTATGAAATCTTTTTGAACATTTTAAAAGGTTAATGTGTCTGTACCTTTCATTTTGCCATGCTGAGTAAAACCTTTATCCACTGTGTCAGATTTGACTATGTTGAAGAATACTTTGTTTTGGTCGGTTTTGTGTTTTTTTTTCTGTTGAGTTAAAATGACTTTTCTATGTTAGTGGAAATGGCGTCAGGTGGATCTGGCAAACAAAAAGTCTCTCACTCTTCCTTTCCATAATGTTGGAGGACAATCACAACAACAATCGGAGGATGTCAGTGGCACAAACGAGCACTCGAAATTGAAAATCTTTGACTCAGTCACCCGCAGGGATTACAGGATTGGTCTTGCTCAATAATGGACCAATTTCAAAAATTGTTGTCCCCATTAGTCACTTTAGCACAAAAACACGGGACAATAGAATCAAGGTTACCAAGCAAAATTCAAGAGAGAATGAGAAACTAGACTTTTCCGTCACCTGTCAGCACCGTTGACAGTGCCACTGGGATTTGTCTCAGCAGGGGTCATGAACGCACGCCATCGTACCTTATGTGAAAATTAAACTGGATTGAATGATTCACAAGGATGAATCAGTAGACGAGGCTAGGTTGAGGGAACAGGGCAGCAGCGGGTTCAGTTGAGTCTCTTAGCATGTATGTTGCACAGCAGCCACCTTCCACTCTGTGCGGGCAGTCAGGAGTCATTTGTGTGCATGAGCAATGCTTTATGAAAATGTGAAGTGGTCTGTTTCAATATTCCTCAGTAGGCATTGACATTGACTGGACTGGCTCTCTTGTCATTCCATTTCAAGTATATAAAATTGTATCACTTAATCAAATCTTCTCTGAGCTACCTTTTAACAGAGTAGCAGCTCAAACGGAAGTGTAATTTGAAAGGAGGTCTCCATAGTGACAAACACTCCAACAATTATCATCTGACATGTCAGTCTCATTCAGCTCTATGCAGCTTTTTAGTACCCTTTAGTTGATTGCTTTGTTTTGCCTCAACTTTACTGTTTTGATTCAGTCACGCAGCTCTCATCAGTGCTATTTGCAGCCAGAAACAGGCAGTCAGACAAAGTTGTTGTTGAACACAGCGGATCATTTAGCAGCTAAAGAGCCGAATATTCTCTCAGGAGTTAGTGGAGAGAAGAACAGAGCCGTGTTGGACTTACATTCCCCCAAGTGGCCTGAAACACGACTCCAAATGAATGCCAATGTTGTTTCATGTTCCCAAAAAGAAAACTGTTCGCTGAGATGTCAAGCCGTATCAACTTTAGATGGTCAAAGTATGTCGCGATTGCATTTAAAGTGTGTTGCGAGACTCCCAACTGGACAAAATGTATAAATGCAGATGAGGTGTCTGTTCAGCTCCACATTCTGAGCTATGATTTGATCAGTAGAGTTAGGTAATACAAAGAAAATGAGGTATTCCATAGGGGATGTGAGGCAGACCAACACTTCTTTCCTCCCATTGGATAGAGGGACCCTCAATCCACCAAAGTGACCAATTGGCTAGAAGTAGGTAGGTGTGGGCAAAGGGACTCGGGACTTGTAGATTTCCTAAGATCAAAGGCCCGAGAGGATTTCTGATAGAGCAGAGGACAAAGCATTGGGCAGAACTTTGCCATAGATTTAAGAATACCAGAGTGTGGCCACACTGTTTCAGACGCAGGCTTGAGATCTGTTTCAATAAAGATTGCTCTATCATTCCGCCAGCCTTGCCTCCACAAATTTTTTTATTAACAAACTACACGCCGACACCTTTTATGAAGACAGCCCAGAAACTACACAGATTTAAACATTAATTAAGATAACATTTTCAGACAATAAACAATTCAAAGTCTCGGTCTAGTTCAACGTGTTTCTTGTCTGGTGTGTTCGGTCGGTACAGTATATAAACCAGAATACACTAGAGAGCTTGTCCATACATATATAACTTCACTTTATTTTTCACATTTTATCTCTGGGCAAATGCATTAAGCGTCTGGAATAAACACCTTTTTCTGTATGACTACAAGGCTGACAGTAGTCTCCACTACGTGTTTGTTCACTCCGTCTGCCCTCTGCACCATTTTCCCTCCTTTTTCTTTGACCGAATCAAGTGGAAAAAGGCATGCGCTCGTTTTTGAAATTGTTGTGTAAACTGAACAACAACTTCTCTTCTCAGAACTTGTGTTGGTCTTCCTCTGTTTTCTTTCCTTTTTTTCACTCTGCCTTTTGTTGTTTTCCAACTCGCAAGGCGGATTACAGAAACACGCGCAGGTCTTACGCACACAAGAGGATCACAGAGCATCTCTAACAAGGGATCTCACATCAAATGGCATTTTAGATATGGAGCCATCTTTAAAGTTCGCTAGATGTACTGTACACTGAAGGGCCTCCACACTTGTGATAGTATGAGGTCAGGTTCTCTGCACTGGCACAGCTGCATTTTGCTGTGGCACCATTATGTTTTTGCCTGTTTAGAGTTTTGTTGACCTCCTGTGAACTTGACCAAGGCTGGACGTGCATGAATATGTGCTCGTCCACATCAGAGCTGTATCGCACCTAACAAGAACACTCACCAACTGTTTTTATAGACAGCAATGCAACTTTTTTTGACTTTGAAATGACCCCTTGTCATACCCTCTGTCACATTTTCCTCCTAACAATACATGAATGATTGTCAGCCAGCACAGGACTGTCAGTATGGGCCATGACATCGGATATAATGACTGGTAAGGAAACCATTAGTTCATAAAAAATAAAGCCCTTGGTGTCTGAATGAGAATAATAATTTTTTTCCTTCTTCCCAAGTAAAAATCAATGCTTCAGTCAGTAATCTTCCAAGCCCATTCCTAAGATCCGTGCCTGTTTCCCACCTCCATCTTACTACCAGCTGTCGGTAGGTTGGAAGGGAGGATATCTAATCTCCACAAGTCAGACTGACGCATGGAATGACACACCACTGCTCTACTAATAGCTCCAACTTCCTATGTAATTGCCTCACTGTGGCTGACAGAAAAGAGTTACACTTCAGCTACAGCTTCAAACTTCTCCCTGCTGAGAGAATAGAAAAAGGGTCTGCCTCATAGACATTTTATGACTGTGAAAAGTGGTGTCTATCTTTTATTTCTAATAAAAAAAACTCACCCGTAAACAAGTCTTTACAGGCAAATAGCGCCTGCAGACATATCACAAAGCACTATTCATGTTTTTTTCCGATTGCTCTTTAGACCCATGTTCATCAAATGCTTACTTCAACAACAACACAGCTGGACTAGCGTTACCTGGGGACATCTCTTGATTTGTAATGATTTCAAAGGTCCTCTGTGATCAAATCTGTAAATAAAATGATAAAAAATGTGTGTTTTTCTGTCACAATGTGTTGAACGCTTCACTCCAGCAGCAAATTTCTGACAAGAAATCTGAGCTCTGTGTTACCAGCTTGCTGCTTCAGGTTTAAGATTAATTGACACGTACTTGACATTGAGTTTCATGGGAAGAAGTCGTGACTGATTTAGATTTTTGACATATTTGTTAAATAGGTGCATAATATGGTTGTGGATGTGATCTAAACTGGTTCGAAAGGCAAATCTGCCACGTGATTTGTAAAGATCCCATCACAATTAACCTGCCACATTTAGCCAAACACAGGGGTCATGTGATAATATTTATATCAGAGTCAACGCTGTATGGGAAAGTTGAATTAAGGAGGGAAAAATATCAAAACCATAACATCTTTCATTCTGGAAACTTTTAAACACAATTAAGCAGTATAACTGTGGAGGGAGTGTAACCATTGGGATTGCTGAATGGAGAAGTTTTAGTTTGTCTTGAGGCAGCATCGGAGATAAGGTGATGGGGCATCTGGAATCAGTGGATGCATGGGCAGTAAATGTAATGCCAGTGAGCCCGTCGTCTGATCATTATTATTGTGACATTAATGGATTCTGTCACTGTAAAACATAATGTTTATATTCTTTTTAAATATCATTTCAGAGTGTATCATAAATGGTTCACATGAGAGAACGGAAATAGAAAACAAATCCGACAGCGATAAGGGTCAGTTGTTGTGTTCAACTCATGTTCGGTTGAGTCCCATGTTTGAGTTGCTTCTAGGTGGTTGCAGTGCATTGAAATAACTGACTTTCATGTGTAATACAAGCGTGTATATCTGCTTCTGGTGGCTTTTCAACAATTCACATAACACATTAGACAACAAATTAGAATGAGATATAGATCTTTACTGGAACAATGTTGAACACAAAGGTCTAATCTGCCCTGGGGACTTCAGGCATTTACCTTCATGGATTACACTATGTTATGCTAAACTGCTCCAGAAACATAACATTAAACATCTAAATCCAACATGACTGCGCGCTGATCCCCCTGAAATTCAGACAACTGACAGTGCAACATCACAACATGGTAATTCAGGGGAGAGATGGAGAGGCGTTGAAGGCCACTTTTCTCCTCTTTTTCATTAGGAATGTAATTAATGCTGGTGCAGAGTGGATGGATCGGCTGATTTAATGATGTTAAAGTGCAGGATTTCAGCAGCAGAATGTACAGCCTGTTTTGTGGGAAGAGCTGACGTGAAAATATTTCCTCTTAAAACAAATGAGCACATGTTTTGAAATGGGATATTCATTTTCACATTTTATGGTGAGAGGATTTAAATATGGAAATAACAGTTTTGTAAAAAGCCAGTCGCTGACTGCTGGTTGGTGATGAGCCAAAAAACAATTACAAAGTCAATATTAGACTTTTATAAATAATTATGCTACTTACAAATGACATTTTCACACATGACATGACACTGTCAATTATACGCTATGCTTAATTAGTCAAGGTTGTAGATGTTTGTCATTTCTCCAACCAAATCCAACAAAATATTAATTTCCACATGTACCAAAGAGTTCATGTGAATACCTTTATTCACAAACAACTGGTTTAGATCTCCAGTGGTGTGTGGCTGACTAAGGTGAATTCATTTAGTGATCTTTAAAGTGTGTTTATTAGAATTCATCAAAACAAGGTCTAAGGGGAGAAAACAAGAAAAGTGCCACAGTCTAAAAGGAAGAAAACACCACAGTGACACCATAGCCCTGGTGTTTTTTTCAGTTTATTTTTTTTTCTTAGAGCATTTTGAATAACTTTGATGCAAACTTTGGCCTTAGAGTCTAAAGGACATTCATCTGTTTCAATGGTTTAATGAGCAGCCTTTACTTGTGTCATGTTTTTGTATTTACTTTCTTTAAACATGAAAGTTACACTTTCAGATTAATTGAACTCTGCCACAATGTTTGTGGTACAGTCTGGAAATGTAACTCATAAATGATTGCAATGCTGGTTTTGCAGATACATGGTCTGTCCATCACCATATAAAGAAAAAACATGTCAATTTCCATTAATTAGTAGCTGAAATTCTGTATCAGTGTAAACACAACTTGCTGTCTACTTATTTATGGCAATCATATTGTCAGGTTGCTGCAAACTGATCTGGTTACACCTTCTAATCCTGACGCATCATCAACAGCTGACCATTTTTTCTTTCTTTTTAATATTGTTTCCATGGTAACAGGCACTTGATGTCTCCGAGCCTGGAGGAGTCTGAGTTGGTTTGTTTGAGCTAATTGGCTCCAAAAATCAACGGGTCTAAAAAGCAGCCACGCTGTGAGCAGCAGGATGTGATTGGAGAGTCGCATGGCAGATGAGATTTCCCTTCATTGTCTGCTGTTTGTACCGTTGCCCTTGCTGACCACGCAGCACAGACACGTTCATGTACAGCATACGTGTCAGTGGCACAGTTTGACATACCGCCGTTAAAGGATGGAGTCCTGGGGGGCGGGAGGAGTGGACGGATGAAACAGATGCAGTCGTCAAAATAAGCGCACTTTTGTAGGAGACAAACATCTTTTATGTCACCTGTTGGGAGTGAAAAAATCGAGACAATAAAGATGATGGCAGAAAAAACATACTGCCTGTGGCCAATGTGCAATCTGTAATTACCCACAGCGTGTTTAAAGAGCTTTAATGTGCATGCCCGTCTTTGTGTGTCTGTTTTTCCACAGAATCAGGAAAATCACAAAGTGAATGAACTCTGCTTATCCGCGCTGTGATGGCTTTCACCTTAATTGTTTTTACAAACTGAATCCAACTCTGGGAAGAAGGGAGATTTTAATTCACTTCACACGCTTACCGCATTTATCCCCTGAATCTGTGAAATGTGTGACACGGAGCAAGATGGTTGCATCGGTTCATAATTGACTGAGACGTTCACATCACGGCGGTGTGCTTGTTCTTTGCAGGTAGAGCAGGAAAAAAAAATCATTTGCCGTTTAAAAACATGGAGTGATTCCGGCATTTGCAACTCCACTCACTGATCTGGCCTCCGGGTGATCTGGTACCATTTCTCTCAAGCTGGCCTCCACACTCCAAGCATTCTTTTTTATAGAGTGAGGAATGAGCCAAATCAAATGAAGGGCAGTTCCTCTTTTGCGAGCCCGCTGCACAGTGTTCATTTAGATTTTTACTGCGCTGTAAGAACGCCATCAATAATCCTTGTCATCTGCCCGTTCCCAGCAGTGAGGATTGCAACGTGGCCACTGTGCCGCGTTTTGTCTGGATGCGAGTCTCCACATGAGGTACGTCTGTTTGACGTGCCACTCTGAGAAAAAGGCTGTCCTGTTTTAAAAAAAATGTATTGCGTGGCATGAAGGGAGTCTCTAACCGCCGGTGTTTCACCTGTCGTCTGACAGGACGCCCAGTGGCTCGGCCCTGAGACGAGAAAAGAAAAAGCAGCTGCAGGCTTTTTTTTCTGAAAACTTCTCACCAACTTTCATAACCTGTCCTTAAAAAGTTCTGCTATTTATAAAACCCCCTCCCCTTGTTCTGTGTCTCTTGTGTCTCTACATAACTAACATTGAGGCATAAATGAACCTTTCGCCTCAGGGGAAGGGAGTGTGTTGGGATTGGGCATGTGATTTTAAGACATAACTTAGCGGTGTGAATAAAATGCTTTTGTATACATTGGTTGCCAGAATAAACAACAACAACAAAAAGGCTCCTTTTGACTGTTTTAATGTAGGCTAACAAGACCAACTAAAACATTGTTTAATTAGCAAATGTAATAACTGCAGTAATGTACATGAGTGGGCTTTTATCACGCCGAATAATGTTTAAGATCAAATGAAAGCAACCGTAGCAGTGCAATTATATGGCACCTCACAATATTGCACTAATTAACATTAAGCGGTTCTCTTCCTCAGGTTTTCTGTCAAGCGGCGCCGCTTTCCATTAGACATTTTCTTTGTTCACAGAAGAGCACCGGTGTTACAGCAGCGTGTTGAGACATTTGGCAGACTGAGTCAAAACCTGCCATTGCCTGCGCCGCTCCTGAGTAAGTCAGATCCACTACAACTGCCAAGTGACTCACCGCACTGACACTCAAGATGTCAGAGACACTGGCCTTAACGATCCAAATCCCACAGCAAAGCACGCGGACGCCCGCCTGGATGCACGGACATGTGTGCACGAAGCTCCCTGGGAAAAAGACACTTCCCGCTCTTTGCTCTTGTCTTTTTTGCAGCCGTGGAGGGTTACATTGCCAGAAGTGTCACAGCACTGGCAAACTTTATTTGAATACAGCTATATGTGTGGAGACCTTGAGAGAGACTGTGAGCTCACTTGGCACGAGTTCATTATAACTAGTGAGCTGAAAAGAGGACAGAGAGCAGCCAGCGTCTTGGTATTTTGGTACAGCATCAATTCGTCAGTCCCACAGCTTCTACTTTGTGAGCTTATAATAAAAAAAAATCTTTGGAGGTGCAAAACGTACCGAATTGTTAGAATTATATGCAGTTATTCCAAAAAATCAATAACTATTGACGACTATTCTTATTTTATTCTAGTTTAAGCAGTCTATAGTGAGAGGCTTTGTTAGGGTCGCCACTCTTCCCACAGAAACTCAATGACACTGATGCCGCTCTTTAGCCTAAACTCTAATGAATAAATAGGTGATAGGAATATTACTACAGTGGTAGCGACACGATGACACAGCTGGACATCTCAGTTAAAGTTGAAGATGAGGAAACGTGAACACAGAAAATCACACCAGAGCGCATTAGTCCAACACTAAAATAAACCATTTATAATTGTGTCACCCCAGAAGTGTGAACGAACTCCAGCAGGGAGAAAGGGCATCTCTGTGTCTGAGTGACTAAAAAAGGAGATACAGCTTGAGATACTGAGAGAGACGCTCCTTTCATGTACAGCATCGGTACATTACACCTTATCTGCTATTAGGCAGGTGGTGACGGCAGGTGGATAATGCATTTCAGCATTTGAAAGCACGAAACCAAACAAGATGTCAGGATATATTCAGTCTTGTTTGTTCCGAGAAAATCACGTATTCCAAGCCAAAACATGATGTTTTCCGACCCCTAATTAGTGGTTTTGGTGCCTAAATTAATCCAGACCATGAGCACAATGTTGTAACGACATGAAATCAAAAGGGAACCTAAATAAAAACGTGAGGTTGCAACATAAATATGTGTGAAGTTTCAACATATATGTGTGTTTGCAGAAATGTACATTGCACCGCAATTACTCTGGCAATTCGATTGGTAACGGTGAAGCAAACTTCCAATCCAATCCTTGCACACGCAAGAATTCATATCTCTACAACTGTGTTGGCATGCCGAAGCAACTGATGTGCTTTTTGAGCAATAAATCATGCAAACCCGGCTCCATAAACCACAGCCTGCCTTTGCATTTGCATGACGTCAGAGGAAGTCGAGATCAAAGTCTTGGATTAAAGCATTAAATGTGCATCAATCACCAGTGATTGATTGTCAGCAGGCCTGGTCCTTCTCATCAGGACACTGAGTACAGTGACAGCATGTTATTCTCAGCATTGCTCCACTTGCTGAACAACTGGCCAGAGGTCTAATTAGCCAAGGGAATTGAAAACCTGCGTAGGTGTGCAGAGCCTTCTTCGTGTGTAAATCACATGATGAAGCTGTCGTCAGTGGGCTCGCTCACACCAAGAACAACACGCAATGACTCGTTCTGTCAGAACTACAGGAAATGGCAAATGATTCACATTAATGTACATTTATTTCAATAAACAAATGACAAGGAATCAGCCATGTTGATACGAGCGTACAAAAAATGCTACAGACTGTGCAAAGACCAGTGTTGGGCACGTTACTTAAAAAAAGTAATTAGTTATAGTTACTAGGTACTTCTCCCAAAAAGTAACTGAGCTAGTAACGGAATTACTCCACTATAAAAGTAACTAGTTACCAGGAAAAGTAACTATTGCGTTACTTTTAATTATCCCCCCTTTTGAGCTTGGCATTCATGTTAGCGTACTCTGCATCTATGTATTTAGAAAATGTCTATCTTGCATGGCGGACTGGCACCTGCTCTCCCTGGTATTTCGCCAATGAGGGCTCTGATGGAGTCTGATTCAACTGATGATAGCGGGAGCATGTTCTCAACAACATACTTGCCTATCATTGAATTCAGCTCAGTCTGCGTCACAAGTTTTTGTGAAGCTGGAGCAGAAAAATCTTGGACGGCTCTGTGTCCTTCTTTGTAAGCAGAGCTCACGTTAGCCACACCTGGCCTGCTATCATCATCAACAGTCAACAATGGTGTTTTTGGCCACTAGTGTTGTAGAAGCGTGTGCCGTTGAGAGATGCTTCATTAGATTATAGTTGCTTACAACCTGACATGGAGATTATAGTGGTGTCTGTACTTCCACTTTAAAAAACGTTAACTTTCACTCTAGACTCGCCTTGCTGCAGCTTACCTCTGCTAGTTTGTGTGTGAGAGGCTGCTGTGCGCGTGTGTTGTTTGGGTGTAAACACTGCCTCTGATTGGCTTACGAACTCTCACTCTACCTTAGAGAGCCAATCATCATCACTTATGCGGTTGTCTCGCCCCTCCCTCCTCCTTCACCAAAGCTGCAGCTTCTGTGGCTGAGAGCCGAGCCGAGCTTCAATGAGTAGCTTCAGTTTGTAATGTGACACATTTAATTGTCCGTAACGGTCGTTGTAATGATGGAAATAGTAATTAGTTAGATTACCCGTTACTGAAAAAAAGTAACGCCATTAGTAACACCGTTTATTCTAACGCCGTTATTCTCAAATCACTGGTGAAAACTGCATGTATGCTTTTAAAGTGAATGTGTATATCACCTGTCATGGTGTACCTGAAGCTCTGGGGTTCAGTCAAGTAGAATCTAATCGAGTTGACCCATGCTTCACATAAATGATACTATAGGATTGGAATTGGACCACATAGATTACAGCATCATCCAACACCTTCCCAACTGAAATGACATGTGGTTAAAAGAGCATTAACCAGGCTCGTCCATAAGCAGCCTGCAGTGTCTGTCTCTGAGTTGTTCTTTAAGATCACACAAAGTGCTCCGGATAATAGTTTTTAATCCCCACAGAGACTGGGGTAAATCAAGCTTGTAATGTGAAAGGAAAGTACAGAAATCTAGAATAAAATGGGGGGCAAAGTCATTTTGACCTCCAGTCTCCGGCGGCACTTGCTACGGGTTCATTATCATCACATCTGCAGGGCGAACCGGTGCATGCGGCAGTGGTGATTGCGGTAAGAGTCACCCTGACGTTGTAGAGCCCTGTGCTGAAACACTGAGGGAAGGGCAAGGTGTTCGCTCAAAAAGAGAGCTAAACTGGGCAGATCCCGTCTTAGTCAGACAGAGGCACGAGTGACTTTTGACTAGCGACAGGTAATAGGGGAGAAGTTTCACTTCAGGCACGTTGCAGATGCAGTGTGACGGTGTCAACACAGACAGCGCTCCTCTCGTTTAAAATACATTTCTCCCTACAAAGACAGAAAAACATGCAAAGAGGCTGTGTCTGCCACAGGTTCGTCTCACTGAACCAGAAGCATAAAGAGGCCTATTAGGAGGTGGTATTGGTCCTGCTGCATGTGCTCTAGTAACAAAAAGACTTCATCCACCCTCATTGGCTGAACATGGTGTGAACCCTGTCATAATGACTAACAGAGTTTAAAACCACTGACGAAATGGAGGCACCCAAGAGAGCACGTATAGGTCACTTCTGCAGGAGGTTTGTGTAATTATTACAACTTACCTTTATCCCCACATCAGGAAGTACATGCCTCTTATCTTACTGGAAAACTTGAAGACACACGGTGTTTAATGTCCAACCCTCTTTGCCTCCAGTGCCGAATGGCTCTTTGAAAATAGAAACACATAGATGGCGGCTGTGATTGCTTTTACAAGTGCCATTTTTCTGTTCTACCACTTGGCTGGGGTGCCAAGATGACAAATCCTCAACTGAAAACCAATTTCCTGTCATTACTCAGTGGGATATGGTGATTTCCAGGAGACAGAGCATATGAAGGTTATGCCCTCTTGTTTCCCAAATGCCAACGGGTAATAAGAACTGACCATCGTCCGTTCCTTTGATTCTTTGCTCGCTAAAGACTTTTTTAACTACTCCTGATTTGCATGTGACAGCAGATGAAGAATATCAGATCTGTATGGTATTTTAACCATATTTTGAGAAATAGAACAATGTATTGCAGTGTATCAAAGGAGGCATATTATTCTCGTTTTCAGGAATTTTATTTTAGTTTTTTCAGTTTCCCAACAACATCCACTGCGGCAGCCCTGTATCCCCCCTCCTCTGTCTGAGACACTCTTTTGTAGCTCCTGTCTGTTTAAGGACCCCCTCCTGAATACCTAGTATGCACTGATTGGTCCACTCACACACACCTGAGCTAACAACACTTACAACAACTCCTTCAAAAAGTAATTTCTCATCCTTTCAGATAGAGAATATTGCTCTTGTAAAATATGTCTAATGGGTCTTATTTAAGTCTCAAGAGTTTTTTGCACAATAACCAGTGTGTGTGTTGATTTAATTTGTCTCACGTGAAACACCTCTCTGAATCAAGTTGAGGTGATGAGACCAAATGGGTGGCGACCAATTATAGAATGAAAAAGGTGGCAGTCAAAAACACACACACAAACACACACACACACACAGATGATCATAATTGTTATAATTATGTCCAGACATGCAGCATCTTATTGTGTCAATAACATTTCTCTCGCCCTTGGTAGGGTCTCCCAAGGCAAACAGGTCCTATGTGATGGGTCAGACTAAGAGCAATTCCAAGGCCCCTGATGATAGAGATTAAAACAAGGACGTTCACGTTGTCCGGAATGGCGTTACCAGCCTGGGGTTGGGGCTCGCAGGCGAGCGTCTGGTGGCTGGGTCTTTGCCCGAGGGACCCGGCTTGGCACAGCCCGAAAGAGCGACGTGGGCCCGCCCTCCAGTAGGTTCACCACCCGCAGGAGGGTTCAGATGGATCCGCTGGCAGGGGAGGAAGCTGGACAGACTTGGCAGACCCAAACGTATTGTGAGGGTTTGCTGGGAACGTCTGGCTGAAACGTCTCTGCAGTATTGCGTGGCAGTCAGGGACAGTGCCTCTGGACAGGCAGACCGGGGTAGTGGTCCCTCTATTCAAAAAGGGGGAGGAGAATTGGGCCGATAGTTGAACCTCAGATTCAGGAGGAACAATGCGGTTTTCGTCCTGGCCATGGAACACTGGACCAGCTCTATACCCTCCGCAGGGTGCTTGAGGGTTCATGGGAGTTTGTCCAACCAGTCCATGTGTTTTGTGGACTAGGAGAAGGCATTCGACCGTGTCCCTCGTGGCATTCTGTGGGAGGTGCTTCGGGAGTATGGGGTCGAAGGCCCTCTGCTAAGGGTCCCTGTACGACCGGAGCAGGAGCCTGGTTCGCATTGCCGGCAGTAAGTCAGACCTGTTCTCAGTGCATGTTGGACTCCAGCAGGGCTGCCCTTTGTCACCGGAAATGGATGGATGGATGGATGGATGGATGGATGGATGGATGGACATTTCCTCTCAAATATTTCCAAACATTTTCCTTCTATGTTTGTGTGTTTGTGTGGGTTTATCCCTTTAAGGGTGGGGGGATGGGAACACTGCTCAAAAGAAAATTGCAAACTGTTAGCCGACTATCAGTATGTTTGTACATTACATGAATGATTTTCTCTTGAGAAATAAAAATATATTTTAAAAAAATGTCCCGCTCAGACCACAGGTACATGCTCCTCCCTGCATTATATTGAGACCCTCGAGTCTACACTTTCCAGTGAGCAGAGATGAAAACCTCCCGACTGCTGTAAAGACATAAACAGGGCAAAGTGGGTAATTAATCATCTAATTAAGCACAATAACAAAGGAGTTCCTCTAATTTGGCAGCATTTTTCCTTAGTTCCTTACCTGTCCATGTTTTTTGCTTATGAAATAAAGGGTAAGTTCCCCCCAAAATTAATCGTTATCTACTCACCCCCCATGCCAATGAAAAGTGAGGATAAAGTTTTATAGTGGACGAAAACCTGTTCTGGAGCTTCACGGCAAAACAGTTTTCAGCATTCATCTAAATAACTGATATAGATGGGGACAGAAGTATGTTGCATTTTCATGTCAGTTTTAGGTCGAATTTCCTATTTCTCTCCTGTTACAACGCTGTGCTTATGCTCTGGTTAGGTTTACACAAACACTTGATTAGATTCCCCTGGTCTTTTGAAAAAACATCCAGTTTTATTACCACAAAACAGGTGGACATATCCCCAGGTTTCCTTAGAAAATAACCACCAGCCGTTTGGTCACCTTATCACCTGTTATGACGCCACCCCCATCTACTCCACCTCCTGTGAAAGTCAGCTGATAAGCTTATTAAGTGGACATGATATTCCACGTTTACTAC
>CAEMYA010000002.1:6380917-6396218 GCA_903131615.1 Diplodus sargus | reverse complement strand
AACATTTATGCTGACGAACATTTGACTCACACCACATAATCTTGGCACATACAGTGACGCCATGTGACTGGAGGTCTCTGCAGGCTACTTTCTTCATACTTACACTGCAGGGGAGCAGCATGCGGGGACACACAGGAAGCCCTGAGTAGCCTGACATTTACCTTAGGTTTTTCACATGAGAAAACTACATCATGCTGCAAGTAATTGTTGATACACATAAAACATATCTATGCCATAAAACAAACCTACAAGATTTGAACCTAGTTTTGACAGCATCTCCGCTATTTCAGCAAGTGATTATCATTATCTTTTTTGCAGTAACGCCATGTGTATATGAAAAATATTGATTAATTGATCATCTTGCAATGCCAAGCATCTGATGGGAAGCTGTCACTTCTCGGATGCACTAGAAACTGACTGAATTCGTAATTTCTGGTCGATTTGGTCAAAGTGAAATTATAAACGGTCAAGTCTCACTCCTGAAGTCCAAAAACTACGATTAGATTTTTTTTCCCACTTGTTTCTAAAGTGTTTCCTTTACGTCCCTCAGTTGTCCATCACAGGAACTGCGTGAATCCCTTAAAGGCTTTTTTTGTTGCGAGTTCACAGTCACACAACAGACAACAATGTTATTAATAGCCAAATGCTTTATATGCAAATTGACTCTGAGCTGTAGGTGCTAAAACAATTAGTAGGCCAGCACATTTGCATGTAATCTTTACACATGTAGTACTTTAATATCTCTTTTTTTCTAAAATGGAGAAGCGCATAGTTCCTCTGTGTGCACAGAGGAACTGCTCATGAAATGTGGATCTCCATTTTTCCCCACTGATTCTCTTTTTCGAATGTGCGTTTGGTATTTATTTATTTTATTTTCTAGCAGGAAGATATTTGTTGCTCTGGAACAAGGTCAGAGCGCGCGATACTGTAGGGAGGAAAAATGTTAAGTGAGCCTAGAAGAGTGTTTGATGGATGCTTGGCAGGTTTGGAGTGGAGCGCCTTAAGACCTCTCACACACGCTGCCACTGACTTTGTACACTGCTCTTTTCATAAGGTGGTGGAGGGCTGCACAGCCCGGCACATGGCATCAATCAAGAATGCTCATGTGAATTTGGCGAAACGGCAGGGAATGACTTATTTTTTTCTTAAGGGTTTTGCTCTGGGATAAATGCGTTTTTAGACCTTTTCTGGGCTCGTTTAATCTCCCCGTTGAGAAGAAGCGACCATCGCAGCGACTGAGCAACACTGGCCTCTAAAGGCAGCCCGAGGAACGGGAGTCAACACGAGGACCTCCATTATTAAAGAGAACAAATCTCTGTCAGCCTCCCTCTCTTTTCCTCCCACTGTATGTGTGTTTAGGGTTGTATCAGTGTGCGTGTCATCCCTCTTTTACTTGTTTGTGAACATGTCAGTGCACGGCGGCACTGGCACACGTCTGTTCTCTTTGTGGCTGTGTTTGTTAATGTCACTCAAGTCAGCCAAATTGAAGGTGCCATTGTTAGTGCCGGAGGGCAACGGGAGTGAATTCGACAGCTTGACAGCTCTCATTAGCGTATTAGACACAAACAGTGGCACAGATGCTCCCGGTCAGTCCTTGGTCAGCCTGGAGCTTCGCTTAACGGCCCGCTGACAGGTGGCTTTGTGGCACTCTGTCTCGTGGTTGACAGGGTGGCAAAGCAGGAGCTCATCTTCAATAGACTGCTGGGATTGCCAAGGACGGTAGATTTCTCACAGACATGAATACTGCGAGAGTATAATGAAAGGGATCACAAAGTGTTTCCGTGTATCCAGCAGATACAGTGTTTTGTTAAAAAAAAAAAAATGAAAGAATGTGTAAATGAGAGAAAAAGCAACCCAGTGAATATATTCACCAGAATACATTTAAATCTCTGCAGTTGACAGACATGCTGAGGCTATTTGTTTACATAGCACATTTAAATGTCTTTAAGTTCAATTTTCAATTTCATCTTTTGACAGCACTGTGCTTATGGTCTGGTTAGGTTTAGGCACAATAAGCACTTAAGGGTTAGGGTCAGGAAAACATAATGTTTCGGTCAACACTAACACAGCTGAAGATGTCCCGACTTTGGTCACCTTAGAAGTAATCAGTGGTATCAAGCTTGCACATTTTGAAACCTCCATCTCCACCACCATCCCCACCCCACCTCCTGAGATGGCAGTCAGCTCATGTAAACATGTATAGAAAATTCGATGCAGAAATGTCAATACGTTACGTATGACACGGACAAATGTGAACGGATCAGTGGTTTAGAGAAAGCAACATTTTATCCTGGCAGCTGGGCTGAAAAGGAGGAGACATCCTCATGAACTCTACAGTAGATGGCTCTTTGATTATTTGCATGCGGTATCAGACATTAAATATTTATAGCACAATGTCTGCAAGGAGCAGCTGACTTGCTTGTGCTGACAACAGAATCTCTTCTGTTCTCATGTTTACTGTGAAGCAAAGTCGTGTTTGCTCTGCGAAACACACGTGCACACCATGCACACTCACACAGCGCGCGCACAGTCGAAGTGTCCTGGTCTGCTGGTTCACTTCTTACTGTAGCTATTGTCATTTGTTACGGCGCAGAGCTCCAAAGTTCAGTTTTCACTTTCACTCTTCACCAGCTAAAAAAATCAATGCCGGAGGCAGAGAAGTTCTGTTTAACTGAATGAAAGTTAAATGATTTTTCCAACACACCTTTTGAAGTTTTTCGCAGTGCCTCAAAGGTAAAATAGAATGGGATTTACAAGTTATACAGTCAATGAGAAGCCTTTGCAGGCAAATACTTTGACAAAAAAAAAAAGTGGAGGTGGACCAAATGTAAAAAGAGCCAAACAGCGGGAAAGACTGGAACTTTACTTTTACTGTGCTTGGAGTGTGTGTGTAACAGAATCATCTTGCATCGTGCATGGATTGATTTCAAAAAGCCCACAGTCATCTCAGCAGAAATCAGCAGAACAGAAGTGTAATAGAAACCGCTCACTTTCTGTCCTTGACCTGGAAAAGTTTCAGGAGCAACTTTTTATTTGCGTCACGTCTGCAGAGAATGATGCAATGTTTGTTTGTGATGTTTAAAACCATGGAGTAGAGCATGTTTATCACAATTCAATGTCTTAAAGTCTTTCTGAGACTATTTAGAAAATGAATAAGGAAAATATGCATCAACAAACTCATCACTGTTTGCTGATTTTGTCTTTTCGGGATGTCGATTTAAGTGTTATTCCATCGTATACTTAAGGAAAATTACTCTGATTCTTTTTCTTTTTCTTTTGTTAAGTGACATGTCATTTTATCACAACCCAATCACCAGGCAATGTATGTATCTGCAAACGATGATATGTTGCAACTTTACATTTCTATAGGTTCAATTAAAATGTATTTCATATGGTGACACTGTGCTTATGCTCGGGTCACGTTTAGGTACAAACACCACTTGGTTAGGGTTAGGAAAATATTATGTTTTAGCTTAAAAAATACCTGTTTTTGTCACACAAACACGGCTGGATATATGTCCCTGCTCATCATCAAAATCAGTTTTTTGCTGCTACAAATGTGGCTGGAAATTGTCCCAGTGTCCGTAGCCAAAACATATCCAGTTGCATCACACTGACACGTAGGCGTTGAACTGTAGTCACTGGCTTGGCAGACTTGTCGCCTAGCTTAAGGTCATAAAACATGAATATGATAAAAATAGGTCTTGCACAACACTTACAGTGCCTTAACACATTATCACCCAGCACCACATAACCTGTCATTATTCATGAGTTTATTCTTACATAATCATTTAAACCTGTTCTCACAGTTTGGCGAGGCTCCACCAACATATGCATTTTGCTATATCAGAAGCGAAAGCTACAACATGAACTGGATTCTATTGAAACGGTAAATAAATAGCTGATGCTGAAAGAAGCTGAAGTGCCGAGACAGCAGGATGATGTTTCACACTTCACATAACCCTCACGAGCAGAGATCATAAAGAACCTCCTATGCATGCTGGGGGGAGGGGGGGGGGCGGCGAATGACTCAAATTTGTCATGTTTACCTCTGCTCTCCAGAATAATTCTCTATCTAATTTTCTTTCCAGCCCGGCAGGTTTAATGTAGAATCCAATCATCAGCGTCCATTTTATTCCAGAGGAACAGCGACATTGGAGCGAGCTGGAGGGGGGAGGGAGTAGAAGCGCGTTCGTGGGACTGGAGTGTATTAAACCGACTCGAGGAACGGTAATGTTTCACGAACATGATTGTGGGTAAAGATGCTGGTTATTTAAGAGGTCTTGCCCTGAGTGGACAAGGGCATAGGTGAGTCATCCCGAGAGAGCTGGGTCAGCAGCAATCCCATGCAGTTTCTGCTTAATCCACTTTAAAGATTAATGTCAAATCATGCCACAATGTGCATGCTACGAACTCCCATGGCGACTTAGCTGGAGGCACCGTGTGTCTCTGTGGGCACGTGTGTGTGTGCGCTGTCCAACCTGCGTGTGCTTTTGAGCGCCTGTACCTTTACTGCACGCCTGCAGGAACCCTGCTCACGGGACATATTCTGACCATAAAACAGAGACAGAAGAAATAGAAACGAAGCGGCGCGGTTGGCCCTTTCAGTCCCCCCCCCCCGAATACAGATGAATCCACCTGGACTGAACCAGAGGCGGAGCGACGACCGATGGAGCGCTCTCTGTCGTCACTGCTCGCGCAAACAGAAACAAATAAGGTTTCAGACCGAATAAGATTTTCACTTTTTCACCCTTGCATTCCACAAAAGCACTGTAATTGTGCTCTCTAGCTCTTGTCGGCGGCAATGATGCAAGACGCCTTAAACTCAAGAGTGCTGCTGCCAAAATGAACTGTCCTCATTGATTAACATTATCCATTACCCCCACCCCCCCCAACCCCCCTTTGTGGAACATTATTGCAAATCTAGACAGGGAGAGAGATGCTGTTTACGTTAGCGGTCTCGTCTGCTATCTGTCATCTACTGTAGCAGATTGGTTTCTAACTGCTAAAAGCATTGACTGAGAAAATTAAAAAAACAAAAATAAATAAACAAGTGACATCTTACATTCAGATGTTTATAGCATGTAGCCACGTTTTGTTTGCCATTAATCCATGAATCAGGCTGTCAATAGTGTACTGTAATTATGCACACAGACTGCAATATTATTATCCACTTGTATGCACATGGTTGATTAAAGGTTTGTTTACAGATATGGCTGAGCCTGGGTCTCACCAAATGCTAATTGGCAGACTTAAACAAATCTGCGGATTGTTGTTTAAAGAGGACAGCATTGTGTATTTATGCACACAGCACATTTGCATCTTTACACAGGGGTATTGACAGAGCACTCTGGGTAAAAACAGCTTTGCTCATGTGCGAGGGAAAGTCAATAGCAGGAAATTAAGACAGTCAACAAAAATCACAAGCGCTGGACTGAGAGCATGGATGAATTGAAACATGACACGGGATGGATTTCGGGATTGTGCGACCAGCCTCATGTGACCAGTGATAACATCAATACTTACGGGAGGATCTGATGAGATTGTTTGTGGTGGGCACCGGGCGCCACGATCCCTCCCAATCCTTCATTCCTTTTTAACAGATTGTGCTGGCAACGGGAGCACAGATACGTGGCAGCGGGCCAGGTTGACGACGCCGCCTTGATGGATGTGGCAGCCATGACGAGGGGTAACCAGCTTGCCACGGCTATCCGGATCACAGCAGACAATGTCACATGCCCTCCAGACTTGTCAGGAGAACAGCATTTTTACCAGCTGACAACACTGAGCGTTCACTTTGTACCGGGAGACGATCTAATGCTACACAGAACACGCCGCTAATATAGGATTTGACGTTATGTCAGGGAACAGGTGCATTCACAACAGTGAAGCTCCATACAGTACATAGAATACAAAAAGGTTTAACTGAATGCTTCAGTGGAGAACTTTTTTATTTACCCAAAATGAGGAGGGTTTTAATACGTTGTGTAAAAGGTAAAGAGACCTCATCAGAGACCTACTTCACTTTCTTCTCAAAAGGCTCAAAATAGCACTTTTGAAAGTGGACATCAAAGTAGTGAGCGAACTCAGGAGGATTTAATTTAGTGAGCAACTATTGTAAGTGGCTCCATGATGAATCATTTTCTGGCTCATTCATAACAGAGAAAGTTTCACTCCCTGCTCTGCAATAAATTTCTGTCTGCGTTCAGAGAATGTTTTGGGGCCATCGGCTGTGGAAAATATTAAAATGATTCATACATAGTCTGTGGCTCATTATTGGAGAATTAAGAAAAACGTTCTGTCTCTCCTTCTGCCCCTGTTAGTCCCCGCTGCATTTCGACTATCAGAAGTCATTTCTTGTAATTTGATTGTTTTTTAAATCAGGGTTTTTGTTTTGTATTTGTGGAAAAATCTCATGATGTGTGCTACTATACGTTAATGGGACTGCATATGTAAATTAGCCTAAGGCTAACTCTGGTGCAATGTATTAAATGGTTACATTTATGTTTTAATTGCACACTGTCCCTTGAAATTGAAATTGAAAAAAAAAAATTGTTATCCAATGTCCCTGTTTTCGATCCGAAATGGCCTTTTTGTTGAGGACGCCAAAATATGTTATATCTTGTTAAACTTCCTGGTTCCTTTTTTTACCTGGTTGCCTGGCAAACTGCCCTCAGCCAAGCAATGATCCAGCACATAATCTCCTTTAAAACAGTGAATCGTCATAATTACACTTTGGTTTTTGTATGGATTAAACAAAGAAGTAAAGCGTGTTAATTAGTGAGCTTTAGAGCTGCTGGCAAGAGGATTTCCCACTGTCTCCAGTTATTATGCTAAACTAAACTAACCAGCTGCTGGCTCCAACTATATATTTTCCTTATACCATATACATATATACATACTGTGTAGGATGAACACTGCTGCTCTCACTACAACCCAACCGCCAGAATAAATGCTTATGGATGCTTGTGCGTACCACGGATGTGTTGAAACGTCACTTTTTTTTTTTATGTTGCCACATTATGTTAATTCAGGTACAATTATTCATCTATTTTATGTTGCAGCAACATTTGTTTTCGTCACCAAACGCACAGCTGGAAATTGCCGTGAGGTATCATTTGGTGTCACGCTTACAAATGTTGAAAATCATGCTAGGAAAAGATTACGTTTTGGCTTAAAATATTTGATTTGGTCTCCACAAACACGGCTGAATATGCCCTGTCTTCCCATTAGAAACATCAGATTCCTGTTGTCATGAACACAGCGGGAATTGTGACACGATCTCCTTAAAAAATTGCCCAGTGGTGGCACGCTTACGAATGATACATAGGTACGTATAAGTACAAGTGTGAACATATCAGTGGACTTGCAGAAATGTTAACATTTGCCAAAATTTCATCCCGGTGACTGGGCTGCTCACCAAGCACTTCGGGTGAGATGCAGAGATAGCACTTCCATGCTGTCCCAGTCAACATCCTCATTGTAATCGTCACACTTTCTCTGTAGCCTAACGTGTGTACCTATCCATACCGCCTGTTAAGCTCATCAGGCAAAATCCATATGGCGCTGCGCAAATGCACCATGTTACACGACATCTGCACACCCATTTACGAAAACACGAGACAGAAGGCATTTGTCCACTTTAAATGTCGAACGAATGCTCGCACTCACGATTATTTGAGTGATAGAGCTAAAAACACTGAATAGTCAGTTTGATTTAGCTCTTCTTTGACCCAGGAGGATACAACAGACGTGCACTCCATTGCTCACACTTCAAGAATCTGTGTGAACGCAAACAGACACAGGGAGGGAACATAAATTCTTCATGACAGTGAGATGATGTGTTTGTTTTTGTTTTTTTGAAGGCAACGGGACGTGACAAATGAGAAACACGTCAGGTGAGGTGTAGCAGATGCACAGTATCAAATAAATAAATACATATGTACACAACACATGCACCAGACACACACACAGATTGCCTAATAGGGAAATTGCAACATATTTCCATAGCCCAAGGCTCTTTGGAAAATGTTCTTATGCCACTGACTCCTATAAGCTGGGTATTTATCTACACACATTCTGAATCAACAGTAGTCTGCATCATAAATGAATAAATCAAACAGCCTCTGAAGTGACATGGTGTAGAGCCCGGCGTGCACATACGAGCATTAATCAATGAAAGTAGCAGCAGCAGTACTTAAGGAGGGTCACACCATCAGTCACTGTGTCCACTGTAGTTATTACCGTGGCAATGATATATATTTGTGACGAAGGCTGCGCATGTAGATAGCTTATCAAACAATGTGTTTTCACTGTAGCCCATATTGACACACACATACACACACACGCACACACACAAGTGAATGGGTTATTTTAATTAGAATACAGAGCTGGATTTGTCACTGTCTTGACAACACCAGTGATGGAGGAGGATCTAAAGTATATGTACTAATATCACACTGTAAAATACCACAGTGAAAATGTTACTTTGGTAAAAGTTTGTAAGTCACTCTTGTAACTCATGCATTAAAGGCTATTGTTTTTTGCGATTACTAAAGACTGAAGTCTGGTTGTCAAAACTCTTCACGCAGTCAGTAAAACAGAGGTCTATGTGGACCAAACAGTCATTTCCCTCATTCTACCTTTATTATGATCTCGAAAAATCATTGAGGGCAAGCCCTCATTTTAAATGATGTCGAGAGCACAATAAAAACACACAAAAAAAGGTAAAAACAGAATAGGTGCAAAAATGTGATAACAAACAGAAACAACGAACATAATCACAGAGCGAGTAAACAGAATGGGTACATAAAAATGAAAACAGATAAGAAGCAATATGACAGAATATAAGTACAACGAAATAAGTGCTGAAAATGATAAGAAACGGCAGTCAAACGGACATGACAAAACACAGATAAAAAGCCATTCATTGCTTTCACACTAAATGCATCTAATGTCAGCATTTTACACTATCCACAACATTTCTCATATGCATACTCCAGCTGCAAAACACTATTTATTTGAAGCACATTTTTCAGCATCATCATCTATTGTTGCGATAGAGAAAATCTGAGCAGAATCTTTACTATCACAAACACCGCTTATTGCAAGTTCAGCTGAAAGCCTACCCAGGTATCCTGTCTTTAGATTTTAGAGAGGTTACACTAACTCTCACAGCACTGAACACCACATGATGGAGGCTACAGGCAGGATTGATTATTTTCATTATGGATTAGTCAACTTGTAAAGATTCTGAATAGAGTGACAAGTGCCATCACTTACCTAGAGTCCAAAGAGACATCTTCACAATGTTTGATTTGTCCAATCAACAGTCCAAACCTCAAAGTTACATAAGAAAAACTACAAATACGCTGACATTTTTTAAACAACAACAACAAAATCTTCACATTTTTGAAGCAGAAAGCATGAACTGTTTTACAGTTACACTTACACTTGACTTGACGATTATCAAAACCATTAGTTTTCTGCCAATCGGCTTGGTTAAACGACTTGTAGTTTTTGCCATTTGCTATAAACTGTTGGGTAGTTGAAAAACTCTCTATTTCATGCGTAAAATTGATTTGTAACTTGTAGCTAAAGCTGAGAAACAGATGTCGGACAGTGACTATTGTAATATTTCCCTCTGAAATGTAGTAAAGTAGAAGTAAAAAGTGGCAACAAAACAAAAAAAAAAGGCAATACTTCAGTACAAGCAGGGCTACCCTTAAATTTAAGTACAGCATCTGAGTAAATCTTCTCAGCAGTCAAGTTTACTGTATCTTATGTAGACACTCAAGCATAAACACAAATATATCATTCTAAATATATATAAAGAAACAGATAGGCCCCTGTCCTTCCAGGAAGAAAGTCGCCTCTCAGTACTTTGAACTACATTTCCCATAGACTCTGGCCTCATTTGCATTTCCCATAACCCTTTGCGTCGCTCTGCCGGTCACACAAACAGGAAGGTCGAGCACATCGGCGTTGTATTGAGGCAGAGAATAAACCAGGCTGCAATCATGCTGGGACAAGCTGTGAGGCGCTTCACGACGTCTGCTGTTCGTGCTTCACATTATGCTGAAGGACCAGGGCAGGTGAGAATACCACCTTAAACCAGAATTACTGTTTGAAATGTGATATTATCTGTATCCGGCCTGGTCTGTTTCCTCAGCCTAACGTGAGCTAGCTAGCGTCACTTGGAGGTCATGTCCGTCATTTGGCAAGAGTGCGATTGTAAAGCAAGCGAAACAAGCCAGAAACACAGACATGTGTCTGATACCGTACGACGCGAAGAAACACCCATTCTCATGGCAGATTTGTGCCTGCAAATGTTGATTTGGGGGCGAGTCTGGCGACGTGTTGGTTAGCATTAGCTTTATGGCTAACCAGTGGCTAGCTGGCTAATCAGCAACTCCATCAATGCTGCTTCGTTAGCACGCAGCTTTAGCAAACTCAAATAACGAGACTTAAATTACAGGGCACACCGGCTTTCATTTATTGCGCCGCAGGTTTCTTCCTAACAAACTAATATGTCCAAGTGTCGATGCTTAACGGAGACATGCGACACTTCCGGTTAACAGCTTAAAAGTTAACTTGAGGTCACAGCTATTCTGTCATAACAGGCGACCCTGGAGAAAGGTGCGCCTAATGCGTTGGTGATATTAAAACCGCGTTGCCATTTGGCAATGCTATAAGCATCAGTTCTTAACACGTCAATAAAATACAAGTACAGTAGTAGTGGTGTACTGTATCACTTTAAACGTTTCTATTTGCTGGTGCCACTGCAGTTTGCCTCCCCAGGTCACCTAAATATTGAATAATAGCTATTCTTCCTGTAACTGCCTCAGCTGAAAAACTTGTTGGATGTCATTAATGGCGTTAAAAAACAAAGCTGATTAGTTTATGGACCATTTTCACAGCAGACATATTGATTTGTTAAAGAAGGAAAAGCACAGGTGGAATTTATAAAGTCAGCGATGGCTGCATTCCATTAAGGTGAGCTAGCTCCAGAGCTCTGGTACAGTGCATGCTTGCTCACTGTCATGGCTTTCAGAACAAGTTTTAGAATGGTGCCATCTTTAACAACATTGGTCTCATCTGTGCTTTTCCTGCGCTGACCGGTTCTAAATTGTCTTTTTCTCATCTAAATTAAAGGACTGGATTTTAATTTGTATAAATCATTTGAAAGTCACATGAGGACCATCATTACAAATTCAAATGGAACCTGTTTGCTTTTAAATTGCATAGAAAGCAGTTTAAAACTCCCACATGACATTAGAAAGAAGAAATGCATTGAATAATACCACGTGTCCCCTCGTTTATAAATTCACAGATAATCTCAGAAGTTCAAATGGCATCAAATGTGAAACTCAATTGCATTCCGAGATGTGTGCAGTCAAAAGATGTAGTTTTTGTAATTAGGTTATTGCCATCTCACTGAGTCACAATACCTTACCTTTTTTTTCTGTATACAGAACTTGCCATTTTCTGTGGACAACAAGTGGCGTCTGCTCGGCATGATGGTGGTGTTCTTCGGCAGTGGCTTTGCATTCCCCTTCATCGTCGTCAGACATCAGATCCTGAAGAAGTAAAATGGTCCCGTGCTGTTTTTCAGCCTTCTAGGTAATTATGACTGCCATGTTTATCTAGCATGTGAGCTTTCATTTAAAATGTCAGGTTGATGTGGCATTTACCTCAGCCTTGATTTAAACAGTGACCTCAGACAATGACAGCCTGCTCAGCCTTTAGCTCAATGGCATATTTTGCAAAAATTACCTTTATGTCTGAGAGTGACTAGCAAATGTCATGAAGGTTTTGATGCTGTGCTGCTTAGATAAGCATGCACTTTAGCAAGTTAATGTGACAGGTTATTGCAAACATCGACGCGTATCAGGCATGAGCAGGTCAGAGTTGTTGTTGTCACATTTATCTCTACTGGTGTTTACCCAGAAATTGCTTTGCCGTTATCAGATATCTGCAAGTCATCTTCACGCTTTTTGCCCTGTCCCTTGTTGTCCCTGCAGGTCGTCACCTGGATGGTATTTATCCATCAGAGCCCTATCCAGGCAGAAGAATGGGAATCTCTTAATTTTGTTTGTAAATAAAGTTTCCTCAAATATGAACGTGAATGAATGTTGTTCTTTGCAATACCAGAATATTATACCATATAAAGTCCATATGAATATTACATGGTAACGGTGTTGCAAACATGACAGGTGTGACATTTTATCATAATGATCTTTATTTTGTAATTAGCCTCTCATTTTAGTCACAGAGCATGCTTGATTTAAGCAGCTTTCAAACGTATTTGTTTTTCAAGCAGTTGATTTCAAATGGAGAGTGTATCTACTGTGATTTAGAGACACGGTTATTGTGTTTAAAAATGGCAAGAGTTCTTCTAACACACAAGAAGTATAAAAATCTGGAGCAAGGACTGGTTTTTAATCCTGAGTGAGCCTGATGGTCACTTTGACAAGTGAGCAAAATCTGGTCTCGGGCAGCTCGATTTGGTAAAACAATATTTCGGTTATTTTATTTTTATTTGGCACAATTCAAAATTGTTTGGCATGATAATTTCTTTTGAATCCCAACTTTAACTTTTGCTGAAGAACCATAAATTCTGTGACTTTTCTTGGGGTGTCTACCAAACACATTTTGTTATATAAGCTAATAACCTCCTCTTGACCAAAAGCATGATAAATGCAGGTACATTTGTGTCCGGTCCTTGAAGATGAAGTTAATCTTCAAGGACCTGGACATAAAGGTGATCATTAGCTTAATTTAAGCTAATGATCATCTTTGAGTATGAATCTGCTATGCTCAGGGCAACTTGGCCATGCAGTTTTGATATTCGCAAAAACAAGAACTTCCCTGAATTTCTGATCCCTATAGAACCATAAGATGTGTAGCTTGTTGGCATAAAGTCAACATCCTGTAAAAGTTAAAACTGAACCCATAACTTGATACATTACAAACCACCCTTTATGCCAGCAATCTGAAGTGAATGAATAATGTAAAAATCGAAAGTCAGTTGGAGAGGGCTTACATTGAAGAGTCTAGTCCTCTTTTGACAGGTACTCTTCAGCCGAGCTCTACTGAATAACCTATTTCAATTCAATTAACCCCATGCTTTTGGCTATAATAATCCAAGGACAATGTATTAAAAAGGGAGGTGTGGCAGTTGAGTCAGTGAGGACGGAGAATGTAAAAGCTGAGAGGCTCTCCATGCACCTCAATTCAGGTCTACCTTATGCCTCGGGTCATTTTTTAGAAATTGGCTAAGTTTAGTTTTTTATTTATTTTTTAAATATTCCTGTGCTGTATGGCAGAGACATGGAGACAAGCTGTAAGCATGAGAAACAACCTGCTGTATTTCTTTTATAACCCGGCCTCCCTGATTTTCACACACGCACGCAACTCGCAGCTACTTGTAAACCTGTCGCGTGGTTTTGTGTTCTCCTGCATTTATTATAATGTTATACTGTCTGTGCCCCTGGGCCTCCTGGATGGAAGAGCATTCAGGTCGTGCAGCTCTTGCTAGGCGGTGATAAAGTTATCAGGCATTTAATGGGGTCAACAAGTGGGAGTCGATATTTCATAGGTGTGTTGTATTGTCAGCGCTCAGAATAGGTTGACCTTTGTCGGTAGCTCAAGGGTAGGGAGAGAGGCTTTTTCTTGTGGAAACATTTCTTAACACATAAACATGACACCCTGCATTATGGCAGCATACTAAAGTGCACTCTCGCACACGGCACATTTTTTAAATCTCCACATTTGTTAGCGAAGCACACACTTAACACCAGTGTAGACACACTGGCGGGCTGAAAAAAAAAAAAAAGCAACCAAAGTACCCTCTCGGATGCCCCTAAGGTAGATAAAACACGACGAAGCGCCCTCCATGGTGCCCTTCTACTGGAGAAAATGTGATGCAGTGCACTAATGGGTGCCCTAAAAATGGAGAAAACACAATTCAGTGCTATATAGCACTGCTCTACGTGCCGGGGAAGGGTTTGGAACAGTTTTTGCCATAAATGCAACCCTAATTCTTTCCACATGTAACTGGTCAGTGCCCTTTTTATTTTATTTTTTTTCTTACATGGGCCTTGAAATGATAATTCAGCTCCAACACAGGAAGTCAGGTTTAGCGTCATTTAAGTGTGTTACTCATCCGTCATCTCTTTTCCTCAAACTTAACAAAGTTACACATTTAAAAGTTTTACAACGCACAAAAATCCCTGCATGTTTTGAAAACGCCTTAATAATGTAGCCGCGAAAAAGAGGAGGGTGTCCTGAAGGAAAGCAAGATGGGGTGTTACAGAATGTTCCGACTCCTCCTGCAGAGCCAGACTGCCCCTCATCTTTTGTAGATTTAAAAAGCAGCCAAACAAAAATGGACTCCTCCCTTGTTCTCTCCCCTTTTGCCACCGGTTACAAAACACTTCATACAAAAGAGGTCCAACCAGTAAACCACTGGCCAGACGAAATGTGAGCCAAGTACTCAAAGTTTCTGTCTTTACTTCTTCTGTTTCCCTTCCCATTGCACAAACATCACTCAGTTAGAGTTAGAAAACCATCCGCTGTAAACGTCCCCAGGTATCCTTAAAACGAAACACCTGGTTTTGTTGCCACAAAAATGTGCCTAACGTGAAAGCAACACCATTTTATATGAGGTGTTCGGGGAAAACGTCCCAACTGCGTCATGCACTGTCATTGAGCTCTCAGTGGCTTCTCAGTTTACCGACGATGCTCGAGTCATCTCAGCGTTTGAGTGGCAATCCACTCTCAGAGCGGTCCTTATCAGCTCGTAATGCATCATCATGATTAAGTGTCTAAGCCTGCTGTAGTTGATGTCCTTCAGCCCCTTTATGTGAGCCGTGCTCGGCTGGTTAGTCTTTCTCGAGTGCATGTCAAAGATCACTCTGTTGTGCACGCAAAGACATATGGATCCCCCTGGTGCCATTAGAGACAAAATAAGCCTCGGTAAAGTGACATTTCATCCGTCGCCTTTTCAGTAAAGGTCACTGTAGAAGCGTTAGCGCCATCATCTCCATTAAATGACTGCAGCAGGTTGTGTTACTTTTTATCTCTGAGCTGTTTATCCCAGTTTGGTAACAGTAGTAAACATTTGAAAGCTCCACTTCTGAGCTCATGCTGAACTCTTTGGCACCGACTACACAGAACTGCCAGCAGCTACTTTAAATTTTACAAATGGTTCGCTTGGGTGCAATACACTCCAGCACTCAGAGTGCTAATTTAGGAATGTCCCCAACATTTGGACCCTTTTGCAGGGAAAAAAAAAAGG
>CAEMYA010000002.1:6323100-6352659 GCA_903131615.1 Diplodus sargus | reverse complement strand
TTTTTTTTTTTTTTTCACAGCGCCAGTTGCTCTAAGACGGCTCAGTGTGGAGGTAGAACGGTAATGGCAGCTGCACCGAGGGCATGGCTGGAGGTGGTGGGTGGAGAGCAACAGAGGCTGACTGCTGTGGCTGTTACACACTGTGTAAGGTCTTCTCAGTTCAAGGTTAGCCTATGGCCGAGTTACAGGAGCTTACGAATCAACTTCCTAGACTGCAGAGAAATTGGAATGTTTAAAGTTAAATTTAAAGATCACCTGGATCAAAAAGAGCGACTTCACCGGGCTCCATCCAGCTGCCATCGGGTCGCTTCATGTCCACTGAGTCCACTCGTTAAAAAAATACTGTAACCATGTTTTGGGCCATTTTTATATATAATTATATCTTATGTATGTTTATTATGTATATTATTTGTATTTCTTAAGTTACTGATAAATACACTAGTATTATATTTATATTATTATTATTATTATTATTATATTATATAATAATAACAATAATAATAACACAGTACAGTGTTTGGGTTGTTGCTTGGTGTCCCCTTAACTGTGGGTTGATTGGTTCCTTCATGCTTTTGTTTTGGTGGGGACAGGTATGGGTGTGACGTTGTGGTCCGCCATGTGGATCGAAGTAGAAGGATGTTGTGTTGTGAACCCCAACATATGAGGTCAGAGATATTTGTACTGTTTTGGTGATCATTAAAAGAAGACTGAAAACGAGAGGTGTAGCCTGCTATTTATCCACAGCCAGAGGGGACTGGCATACGCTACCAGGCAAGAAAAGAGGGTTACAATACAAATAAATAGAGTTTTAAAGGGGAATTGCAGTATTTTTAAAGCTTTAAAAACATTTAAATGTCTGGGTGGGTAAATGTTTCATACTTACACAACGATCTGGAATCGGTCCAAGATCACCTCAGCTAACATCCTTGACACGGCTGCAAGGGCTGCCATGTAATCCTTTGGGCCAACAATGACCGTCAAAGTCACATCCACTCGCATGTTGAGGCTGTCTTTTTAAATGTCCGACAACATTATAGAAATGATTCCTATGGAGATAACACTATCTTTTGTCACAGAGCAAGATCCTTTTACATAACCAGAGACACAGGAGTTGTTATAGTTGTTGCCTCATCTAGATTGTCAAGATCAGATAAATTGTCAGCCACGACTCTGGAAATAGATTCTCGCTCGCAGTTCCTTGAAGCAAACTCCAAACTCCTCTCTCCAATTCTGACTCACGTTTCCGCCGTCGCCCTCCTGCAACAACTCGCCTCTCGTGAGGTTTCAGAGAGAGGCTCCTCCATAAGCGACACTTGTTTTCTGGTTATAAAATGATATTACTGTTTAACCAAGATGTTTGTCTCCGTAGCAACAGTCTTCCGTAATATTGTTACACTATTAAAAGAACAACTCCAAGCTGTAAAGATGTTAGGGGAGAACTGCAGCACACTTACTATTAGGTGTACTACCCACAGACATTAACACCCATTTGCCATCTTCTCCGGTGATGCTCCTCCAGGCCCGCACTGTGGCTATTTTCACCTATTTTTATTTTTTTTGTTGTTGACAGTCTGGTCTTAAGTTTTCTTGTGGTCATGTTTCAAACTGAGCCAGTTAGATACATGTTTGGTTGCCTCCCCTGCAAATTGAAGAACATGGTCCTTTTTATGCAGTGTATCCCAACATAAAGGTAAATAACTGAAAACTCACCACTGTCCAAATACTTTCTGATTCTAAGCAAGTAGCCACTCGGTGTCCCCGTCTATTTAACAGAATGCAGAGGCCAAGTGAGAGAAAGGAAAACGGATTACTCCAGTCTATAATTGTACAAAGATAGACTTTCTGTCAGAGCGCGATAGCCAAAATCAGATTGTCTTCAGCAGTGTATTAAGGCGATCATTAAAAACTCCCACTAGACCATATACATATTTAATTTAGTCATCAGCATTCAGAAATTAATGAACATAATAGGTTATAAGCTCCCAGGCAGGGAGGACTGAATGATGCCAATCCAGTAGTAGATGCACTCCACATCTCTACAAAGGAAGAATGCTTGGATTTAGGCATAACACACAGATCACAATCAATTGCAATTGAATCACACTGACAACGTAGGCTAACCAATAGATACAGATGGGAAACATGCAACTAGTCCACATCTGTGCTGCTTGTCTGAAAGCCGTCCAGCTCCAGGTTCGTCCTCTGCAGTTGTAGATCATGGCATTAATACATTATGCCGCTGCTATGATCTCTATTATAATTGATCTATCTGAATATCAATTAGGATTCAAGTCGCATTTGCTGGAGCGCTGATTGAAGATGGCATGGATCGGACCGGCGGCGCTCTGTGCTCACTTGGCCGTGTCTGCTCGCTGACTGGAGAGGAGTGGGAGAGGGAGAGGGAGGGGAGAAGAGCAGCGAGCGAGCGAGCGCAGCAGCGGGCAAGCCACCAGCCCTGAAACCCAGAAATAAAGGCGAACTTAGCTCGAATGCGCAAGAATAATTGACTGTGGTTTTACACGATATGGTAGTTCGCTTGTAACAACACGGCGCTCCGGGGATTCGGGCGGCAGGGGCCGGGTCGTTTTGTGGACTCTACACGAGACGGCTGGAAACTCAGAAGGAAAGAAAACAACAACACTGGAGAAAAAAGAAAGACGGGGGTTACACACAACAGTGACAATAAAACAACACTCCCCGACAAGTGGTCTGCCTGGTGCCGAGGGTAAAGTCCGAGCAGAAAGCAAAAAACAGGAAATATTGGTGATTCGATGTTCTGTTTGAAACGTTTTAAATGTTAGTTTCCAGATAGCGTGTCTGTGTGAACTTTAAACTCAGGAAACAATGAAGACATAGCGAGCAAGAACTCATCAAGTGTCTCGGCGCTGTTAGCCATACCGCTAGCGTTAGCTCGGCTATCGTGCAGCGAGCGAATGCGAGGCAAAGCTAACGCCCGCTAGTGCAGCCAAGTAAGCTAAGTTAGCTTGTCGGCTAATATTAGCTGGCGAGCTAAACGCGTTTTGGAGAAACTTTTGGTGTTGTTTCCCCGGAGCCCAAACACTGACGGAGTATTGTAAGGACGGAGGGGAAGGGCAGGTTCCCTTCTGGACTTTTTCCCCTCTACATATTCTCCTAATATGATGGCTGCGGAGGTCAGCAGTGAGGATACGGGCTCGGTCACGACAGGGACAGGGGTGGCAGGCGGAGGAGGCCCGGAGACGGCCCCTTTCCCCTACTATCCCAAGTCGGGCAGAGTGCGAGTCACTGATTTGGGACAAGGACCAGCACCAGCCTTCCGCCAACATTCAAACACCTCTCCGGACTCACTTCCCGACATGAGCATAATCTATCCCATGTCTGGTGGGGATATGACCGGACCTGTGCTGTCCGCAACAGGGAGTGGCGGAGCAGGAGGTGGATATTCAGTTTTCCAAGGAACAAGCTCAGGGACCGTGGGCGGCATTTGCTCCTCTCCCACCTCGGAGGGTCCAGCTAGTCGGATTTCACCCACATCAACAGGCCCTGATGGGCCCGCTGCCTTCCCCCCACTGCCACCACCACCTCCTCCCCCTCCAGGCTGTGGGGGGCTCGGCGGCACTATGGATGAAAGCGACATGCAGGATGGACCGGAATACGAAGAAGAGGAGGTGGTCTTCCCCCTCTCTGCACCTCCCACTAACCAGTGAGTACACTACCACCAAACTGGCGGCATGTTCATCGACACCTAGAAATCAACAGTATCAAGCATCCTGTGCCTTTTCTTGGGTTGACTTCCTTCCTGTTAAGCTTGAGGTCTGATTTGACAGCACTAACTCTGCAGGTTCAGTAGTGACTTGTGCTGCTCGCAGGTATCATCAGTCAGACTCTACATCTACAACCCACAATCATTACTCCATGTACAATGGATGTGTATCATTACTCCATGTACAATGGGTGTTTATCATTACTCCATGTACGATGGATGTTTAAAACCAATAAGTCAATCCTTGTGGCCATGCAATAATCCAAAAACCTGTTGACCTACTGTGTTTTCTGTTCTACATTAACAAACATGTTCTAAATTTTTGCAGTATCAAAATTACTCAGGCTAAGTTAATATAGTTAGCAGAATTTGACCATCAACAGTCAAACTAAAGTCAGATTGTAGTTGGATCTTGTCATGGGACGATACGAACATTTCCTGCCACGATTATCCTGTCCACATTACAGCATATTTGTAAAACTTCTAAAATAACTACTTTGCACAACTTACACAAAAACATCACTTTAAGCTGGCATTTTGTTAAGAAACAAATATTATGTTGCATCACAGATGGGACACAAATAATTGTGACTGATAAACAATCAATCAAAGAATCAGGAGTAAGTAATCATAAATCATATAGTGTTCCTGCTCAAGTAAAGGATAAATAAATCATGGTATCTTCATCTTCCTGCCCTTTTTTAGTTTGGAATCTGTAGTATTTACACACGTCCTTTTTGAAGTGTTTTTTGTGGGGAAGGCTGTGTGCAAGCCAGGTCTTCCATGCTGGGTAACATGCCAAGGCAATTCAAATATAAAATATATCATTCAAAATATATCAGGGAACTCATGTCAGCAAGCTTAGACAGCTTTTTCAAATCATTCATGTGAGGTTATTCACTGTTACTGTTATGTCACGATTATCCAGACAATGAATATTTACACTCAACTTAGTATGATTGTTTTTTATTGTGATCTTCTATGAAATCATATTTAATCTAATCACTAGTTGGAGTGTTCCACCACTATTCACTATGAAGCTAAAAGGATAATATTGATGTCCAATTAATATGTTTTTGAATCAACATCATGAACCTAATGAGAAGTGATGCACTCAGAGTAAATTTGCCAATTTTAAGTCTTTCTAGTCACTGTGTGCCACATTGATCATGTATATGTGAGCATGAGAGGACAGTATTTATTGGCTATAAACAATCTACATCTCTTTATCCTAATAGCAGTGGATCTTTTCCAATATATTTTTAGATTACATAGAGGCTTTGTTTGTGTGTCTTCTATGTTCAATCATAGAAGACACACAAAGCCTCGCATGATGTTTACATATGCCTACATCAGATAGAAACATGTAATGGGCTGTTGCATTGTCCTTACTCCGTATGTCTTACTGGATGTTGTTCTGACACACAGTGGGAGGTTAATTGTGCAGCCTTTTCATTATAAAGATATCATCTGATAAGTTTCACAAGCAAAAATGAAACTGTCAGATCAGTTTTTCCATGAAGGCATGACAGAGGCAGCTAAAGTGAACTGGTCTGATGAAAAGTTGCAGGTGATAAGTGCATACTTAGTCTGGGTGAGGCAAGTGTGTTGTTATCTAGGTAAGCAACATCTTTATCTGTGCATCAAAAACTATTTGTCTCAAGGCTGCATCATCGGGTCTGATCACAATTGTAAGGACTGTATGAAGTTCAGTTTGAGTTAATGCTCAAAATACTGCAGTGCCAATTTTCTTTATAGTGTATTTTCTTAATTATTTATATACAGTGTATTAGCTTAACAGT
Organism: Diplodus sargus; assembly: GCA_903131615.1. Classification (NCBI taxonomy): domain Eukaryota; kingdom Metazoa; phylum Chordata; class Actinopteri; order Spariformes; family Sparidae; genus Diplodus; species Diplodus sargus. Next base: position 6,347,115 of record CAEMYA010000002.1, on the reverse strand, counting down.
GAGGTTAAATCACAAATGTTATTGTCTGAAAAAACACCTGTAGTATGCCTCTGCAGTACTGACCTAATTATTTATAATATATATTCTGCTCTTTAATGCTACATAGGAAATAGAAAAGTTACTAATTACTGTCCCCTGACTTAATGAACATTACGTGTCAGAGATGTTATATTTTACAAGCAGGGTACAACAGGGTGTTTGTGAGCCTTTTTTAGATTGCAGCATGGAAATGCATCCTAAACATTGTATTTTAGGATAGCATCTCTAATTACAGGCATTTCTATTAATTTATCAGGCTTGCACACAAGCACATGTCCATGTGTGCTGGTGCTGTAATAACCTAAATACGGCCCTCCCATTTGTTACAGTCTCATTAGAGAACTGCTGAGCTTTGTCATTTCTGGCCCTCATACTGTAAGATATGGAAGTGACTAGGCCTAGAGTGTGAATTCAGCTCTTATTTTAGGAGCCACTCTATTTCTCCCTGTCAGATTAGAGAGTAAGGGGAAGGCCAGCATTTCACCAGTCTTGCCTGTATTGGTAATAAGCAACCCTAGGTGGAATTTAACTGGACTTGAATCCAAGTTCTGACTGTACTTCTGTGGAAATAGTAGTTTTCCAACAGGATACAGACGTCTTTATAGGTTTGCACTTGGATTCCAGTTTATCAATTTGCAGGGTTTGCCAGTGAAGCAGACGAACAGTTGTCACTTGTGCATGAATGTCATTGATTTTCTGTGGTCTTGCTTGTTTCACAATGAGAGTCTTGTAGTAAAATGTTTCTCTGCCACATTCACTGAGACATAACTTTACACACTGGTTAGAGTCAAAATGAATCAGCTCTGATTGTCTGGCCTACTCTGAAAAGTTTTACTCAACCAACTTGTGTAAGGCTTTTCCTCAATTTTGGGTTTGTGGTTTCAGTGAATTGCTCATAGTGGTGATGAGCATGAGAGAGCTGGACCGCATACCTTTTTTGTTTGTAGTTATTATTAGCCTGCAGTTTCCCAGTAGTTGTTGTAAAGTGTTTAACAGTGTTTATGAATCTGAGGCACTATTATGGGCTTTATGGATATCGAACTTTCACATCCAAATAGAGGAAGTAGATCTGTAGGAGGAAATTGGCAAAGAAATGCTCTTGTTTTTGTTTCAAGGTTCACATAGAAAAAAAAAGCATTGAGGTCAAATGCCTAATGTACAAACGTGTGCTCACCATGAGAACACCTGCCACTGGCAATAGAAGCAAGGCCAGAAGCAGAGCTATGCACACAGCCTCCATTCATCCTCCTGTCTGGCAGTGGATGCTTCTCAAGTACAGACAAGTTATAAGGTGCTGCCTTTGCCTTGTAACAGTGACCCAGTTAAGGCAAAGATATGTCCCTCCTTCAGGATGTGCCTCTGATCCACTATGATAGACAGGGCTGAGATGTGGACACTCTGCGAGGTTACTGTCTCTTCTATTTGTGCTGTCCTATAGATGATGCCTGATTTGATATACAGTGATTCAGGCAAAATCATCACGGTCATGGACATTGTTGAAGTTCTGGCCTTGAGGCAATAAGATGAAACTCAAGGCCACATTTTATGACATAAATCAACTCATCTTGTGTCACATAATGTATGTGATCATCCAATTGGTGTATAATACATGAGATTCATACATGTGTTTTTTTTTCGGGACTACGATAGCATATGCCAGTGGCAAATTTACCAATGGCAACTATGGGTGTTGCATTCACAGCTGACTACCCTGAATGATTCTGAATCTCACCCTGCCCCTTCAGCTGTGTAGCAAGCTGTGTATGCCTTCTGTAATCGCACTCCAAGACTCATCTTGTATTCCTTTGAGTTATTTTAGCAGCCTGCAAAGTGCATGTTGGAAGAGTGATGGTGGAAAACTTCCACACTGTTGGAAGTAATCCCACTGTGGCACATTTGCACTGTGCAGAAGAGTGAAAATGAGAGTGAGAGAGACAAACGGCAGTCACGCTCATTCACACCTCTGTACAGCATGGTGTCATTAACAATGGATGCAGTACTTTGGTAAGAATTTCACGCTGATGATAGCTTAAAGAAGAAATGGGAGTGAAGATGTAAGATTGCTGTCACAGTTCTTGCTCCTGCTGCCATTAGAAACTTCTGGCCCAGCGCCTGAGCTTAAACAAACAGCACGTTGGGAAACGAGTCGTTGATTTTGAGTTTCCACGAAGATTAGCAAGGATTTTGAGTCATAAAGGGTTTCCCTGAGGAGGTGGTGGTAGGAGGAAGAAGAAAAGGAGCAAAGAGAAGTTGGATTTGAAGATCAGTGGCTATGTGAATGAATTTAACAGATTTAACAGTTGGCTGTGGAAACACCTCTGTAACCACAGTGTTCATTGAGTACCCTCACTACCTAATTGGTTATTCCTTGGTGCCAATTGTTCTCACTAGCCAAAATGTTACAGTGCTTTATAAGAAAGTAGGGACTTAGTAATGGGATTTGATTGGTCATTGCACAGTTTTGATGAACGGTGATATCACCAATTAGTATTAAGCCTGTAATTAATGTTGAACATTTTTGAAATTACTTCAATACTTCAGCCGGAAAGTTGTATATCGCAGCGTATATGAAGTGTCAGTACCTTGTCGCTCAGCTGTCCAAACAGTCTCCCAACCTTTATAGCCAAGGGTGCACATGCTTGAGGTTGGTTTACTAGACCCATTGATTGAAATACCAGTCCCACTTGTATTAGTGTAAACACTGTGCAGTGCATTGATAATGTAAAGCCTATAGTTTCCATGCATTTTCAGTGTGTTACGCAATGTCCTGTCATGCCCTTCCAATACCCACATTGCCCTGCCTTTTCTCTCCTGCATCCTGTTTTCAAGACTTCTGAGCCACTCATTGTGGCCTTAACAGGATCCTCAGAAGTATTTCAGTTGTGTTTGACAATGCACAGGGCTTGATTTGAATGACTTTTCACATTAGTGAGGTGTGTGTGATGATAGAACTGAGTATGTAGAAAATGTGCCAGGTTAGGCTTAAGTACTGTGGTACTTCTCACATGACTTCTTGCAAATATATGATAAAGTTGTTTCTGATAACAGTGTTGTCATTGCATTGTTACCTGTACAAAAGACTTGCCACACAACTGGAAGCTGGTGTGCACAGTTCCATTTTTATTAAGATGTTCTGTCTGCCCTGTGGATGTTTGTATAATTAAGTGATGGTTTAAATTCTGATGGAAGAAAATGTTCTTAACTGGACACCCCTGCTTGTAGATATTAGAAGTGCTGGAGGAATATGGTATGGGTAGATGACAGTGAAGCCTATTATCACTGATGTAATGATGTTATTTCAGGGAGGCTGATTCACAGCAGGAAAGCTGAGATGTCGGCTCTGGTCCCTGTGTGTCTGGCTGAGCATTAAAATGATGATGGTTGGTTAGCATTCAGGTTCAGCAAGGCTGAAGATTCATGGATGTCCCTTTCCCTTCTCTCCATCTGTACAGTTTAAGTCTGCCGCTGTGTGCTGTCACTCTCCTGCCCCGACTGTGGTAACAAGCTGTGGCAGTTTGTCATGTGCAAAGCAAAACAAAACCAATTCACTGCTGCTCTCAGACCGTGTTGCTTTCCACCTTTTTTATCTTTCCATTGTGGAAACTTGACCACACAGATATAAGTAAATGGTCAAGAGGTCCCTGTTCACATAATAGTTGTTTTACTGCTTGGTTAGTGCATGGACCCATATAGTTTTATATTAAAATCTCTGTTCATCTGCTAAAAGAGTCCTTGGTGTAGGGTTAGGGTAAGGAATTGAAACCAGTCTGAAATTCTGAGTATGAGAGAGGTTCATGTCACTGTTTTAATCTTTAAGCATGGTTGACGCCAGGTATGTACTCCCAAAGGCCACTGCAGGCCACAGGGTTGTGTGTTTCATTTCCACTAATGCACATCTGTGTATTTGAGTGTTCAAGTACTGCACACAAATGTGTATTCATACAGTCGCCTGTGTGTGCAGCGATGCCACTCCCTACCCTTGCTGTCCCACTGCTTCAAAAACCAATAGGCAGCATGCTCATGATGCGTGCCTTTATGAGAGAGAAAGAGGGAAGGGGAAGAGAAAAAGAAAGTCATTGCAGAATGAAGTGGGAGCAAAGACTACATGGCTACCGTTTGCCTCAGTCTCTGAAAGATCAACTTCTTCAGATGCGCGTCTAAAGGATAATGGAACTAGACATGATCCTCCAGTTTTCCTCAAATTAGCACAATTCAATACATGTGGGATGTCAGTCTGCATCTCTGTGTCCTCCTGTTCATCTTTCTTCAATGGATGTTGAGTATTGACCCTTGCAACGGGAGATGACTGTATCAGGGCAGCAGCAGGGTCACATCATCATGCCTTGTAAGGATTTAGAGCTGCCTTTGCTCTGCTTTCCACGTCGGTGCTCACAGTTTTTGCCTGGCCAGCAGCAGTATTTGTGGAATTGGTGCACCTTGTGAGACCACGGGACGCAAGGAGGGGAGATGCAGCAAAGGGCGAACTTGGCGTAAGTGGGGCATCAAATCTCTCCGCAAGTCTAGCTTTAACAATGGGCTGGTGGAAACAGTTGATTAATCCAGTTTTTTAAAAAAACAACTATTTCTTATTTGGGGTTTCAAAATCTATTGTAGTTTTTAAAAATATTATTTGAATAAGGAATATTCATGTGTCGTTTATCATTTTATTATTATGAAGGGCACTTTTTCGGTGTGAGGACTTTCAGCCAACTACTCATCTAATTATTCTGTGCAATCCCAGACAGTCAGCGGAAATTTGCTATAGGAATTTTGATGTTATTAAATGTTTAGTCAAACACTTGCAATGATGTGAGTGACATGGTTTATGTAACAAATTTCCTAATCACACGGTTCACAGAACTGGCACATTGAAGTCAGGAAAGGACATATTATATGTGCAACTACACAGTGATATGCGATTTCAAGACAATCTTACCTAATTCAGTATATTGGCTCGATTTAAAAAATGTTAGGGTTGTGATTACTGGATGATACATTTATGTGTAGGAAACATATTGTGCCCAGTACCCCCTGTATAAAGTCTGCAGCTCCCCTGAGGTGCATTACTAATGTACAGTAATGCAATGTTTCATTACTTTTTGATACTGATGAGGGCTGACAGTACGTCTGTGGAGATGTTTGAGTATAGCCACATCCATCAAGATGGAAAAGGTTGAAGAAGGGAGACAGAAGCTGGAGAGAGATGGAGATAGAGAGAGAGATGGAGAGAGAGATAGCTTCCAAGGAGCATAATGAGAGACAGACAGACTGACAGAGAGATGAGGTTCAACTCACTCAAGTCACTGCAATCTATGTCTGTTCTGTTGGTTTTACTGGCCCTAGAGACTTGGCTCTCCCAAACAGAAAAAAATGCAAACAAAACAGTTTTTTCAGTTTTCTAGCATGCGGTAACAATAAAGCTGTGCATAAAGTGGATGGGCACCAAGAGTAGAATCTTTTCTTACTATATCTTAAATCTTCATCAATATATCACATTATTTTAAAGGATGGATAATGTACAACTTCCTCAGCAGTCCATTACTGATGCTTATTAAATGGTTAAGTCTTCTCCAACATACTCTGGGTATCATTACTTTTTAAAAATGGCTATGCTTGAATGATTTTGGTCAGTAGAGTATGCGGTGTCCTCATTTTGAGCCCAAAATCTTTCCGAAGACTTGGTGTCCTTTTCAAACCGTAGCTTGTCATTGCTTCAACTTCTGTGCTGTTTTGTGAATAATTCCATCCTGGGATGACGCACATAAGATAATGTAAATACTGTTATTTTTCTTATAGGATGTACATGTAGTTTGTTTTTACTTGGAACAGTCTATTGATGTTTATGTCAATCATGTTCTCAATCCATTTATAAGTCAGAGCCTAATTTCTCCTATGGGGAGTATACAACATGCATATGCTGGTATTTCTGTCTAGTAGAGCATCATAAAATACTGTAATTATGAGTTGAGTGCACATTAATAACCCAAACAAAGCATGCAGCTTATGTTGTTAAGGCTTGAGTTTATTTATATTGCCACATTTAAATTGTTTTAACAGCTGTTGCCTATTTAATTAAAACATCAATTGCATACATACATACATGACATACATATATTATATACATATTTTCTTGTCTGCAGTTACTGAAAACACAGCAACCCTTTAAAATACTCTACACATGTGGTAATCTTTGTGCAGTTTCTGTTGGATAATGTTGATGGTTCTGTAATTTAAATATATCTTCTATAGTTGTAAGATAAAGACTACATCGTTCACATCCTGTGTTTTGGTGCCACAGATTGCTCTTTTCAATCAAAAGCTATAAGCTGAGAGTAAGCCACAGTGAGATTTTATGTTGCTCAACAATGCAGGCACAATCTACAAAGAGTATGTCAGTCCTGTCCTCTTGTGATGCAATATTGTTAAAGGCATTCAGCCTTAAAAATATAGCCAGAAGGATACACAATAAATCATGCTGCTGTGCTTGTTGAAGCCTAAGCCCGATGTTTTGGTGTTTTGCCAAGCTCACTAGGCTTGGGCATGTTTGATTTCAGCAGTGTGCAGTAATACTGTTGTTGACAGCATGACACAATTAGCTGAACTATGCATCTAATTTAACCTAGTAACTCATAAGGTCCCAGTAACACAATCAGAGTTGGCATTTAAGTATGTATCCACATCAAACTTACATTTAAGTGTACTGCACAGAAAAAGACATAGAGCTAAGAATAAGGACAACAGGAACTGAAGAAATGGGTTGAAGTTAAAGAATGATAAATGCCACAGTGCATTACTGTACAGCAGCACGTGCAAAAAGAGTAGGTGTATACATTAAAAACACTATGGCTGACACCATACAAGTATGCAATGACGGTGTATGATGATTTGATATAATGTGCATTTAAGTGGATGTTTTGGTGTTACAAGTGTGTTGACATTGTGTTTGACTGATTCAGCTGTTCAGCTGAAATGATTGCCCTTGACACTTTGTTCATGACAAAGTGCCTGAACTGTGTGCTGTGCGAACGTGCGGTTCAGGATGTGGGCATTGACTGTGGTGAAGGATGACCTGTGGGTGACTCCTCCTGCTCACTCACCTCAGCAGTTTGAAACCTTGTTGGTGTCATTCATTTATTGTGACTTGGCTAGTGAAAAATGCCATGCACGTGAGATCTGTTCACATATCATATCTATTAATTTGCAATTGTAAGCCTGTTCTAGTATTTGTGCAGGAACTGTATTCATACAGATAAATGCCTAGTCCAGAGTTGAGTGTCAGTACAGGAGAGAACCAGGACGTCACTGTGCTGCTCAATGTTCATGTACTGACATGACAGGGCATTCCTCAAGCTGATAGAAGCACTGTATTCTATCAACGCTGTCATGGCCTATGCTCATAGTGTGTTTATCATAACACCCTTCCCGTCTGGTTTAGCCACTCACAACCCCTGTCATCATAGACAGTGTAGTTTAAGAATAGAATAGTAAAGCCCATACATCTATCTACATGAAACATTTCAATTGCTTTTTCCATATCTACAGATGGGTGTAATTAAATCAACAAGGTGATGTAAATAATGTAGATGACTAAAAGGCATACAGCAACAAATCCACATGGCTGGGGTTGCTATAGATACACAGAAAACATTGTGTACAGCTGTAATGTAACGGAGGAATGCCACAGCTATAAAATGTATGTTTTTGTGCAATGAATTGCAACCCAAACCAAAAATACAGCTAAGCTCCTTAAGCTCACCCAATATAACCAAGTGGAACGTTTGATTGTGCATAATTCTGATGATAGGTACTGGATTTAAATCCACCCAGAGACCAAGACTGGTTCATGCATTTTATACACCTGCTTGATTCAACAAGACAATGAATGGCATAACAAGATATGTGTTTCACACGGTGTGTATTTGAGGCATAGCGTAGGATTCAGTCTAAGTAATAAAGCAATGCTTACAAACTGTTTATTGTTAACTGTCTGCTCAAATCCAGAGCTAAAACAGTAACTGTGGTAGGTGACAAACAAATATATTGTCTCATTTAATGGTTGATTTAAAAACATCACCTGTTCCAGAACTCACAAAACACCAACAATGAAGCTCCCCTGCATGCTGCACTAAAACAAAGCACTAATTTGTATGGAATCCTGCTTTAAATGTGTAATGCAACAAATATCCTTGTTAACCTTGGAATACATTCCTAGGAACTTCTATAATGGACAAATCTACCAAAATGTAGAGTCTACATTATTACAGTGTTGTACACCAGTGTGCAGAGGTCAGCAAGTCCCCATTCTATGAGCTGTCCTGAGTTAATTAATTACATGTCAGTCATACATCAAAGGCAAGATATAGGGAAGAACAGTTTCCATGAATACTTAAGGTCTGTGTGTAAACATTATGAACAAGTGTTTCAAAGATGAGAAAGTGTAAACCAATGAAGCAGCAGGTGAGCAAAACATTAATTAATCGTTTAACACTTGTAGTTGATATCTTTATGGTTATTTAAGATTGTGAATCCTTTTTGTTAATGTTAGCACCACATTCAAACCTTGTTATTTTTTTCTTGTTTAAAGCAAGAACCTCTTTTTGGAAGAAAAAAAAATGTTTTGTTAGCATGGGTTTAGCTTTGCATAGTAAGTTTTTTTTGTCTGGGTTACAGGATGTCACAAACTTTCACACTCTCGCCTGCAACTGTAAACAGCTCAGAATAAATTAGCTGATGTTCTTAGACATCTGTGCGTACCCCAACCTAATTTAAACAGCAGGCTGTCTGGCAGCATGATGCACTGACTCAGCCATGCGGGACATTAGCTGAAAACTTTTCAGGTATATCAGTGTTCATCAAAACAGTTGACTGAGCCCCAATCTCCTTGGAGTGAGGCTAGGACTCACCATTGGCAATGGTTTAATTTGGCTGCATAATGAACACAGCCACTACAGACACATTGTTTGATTTTCAGATTTGTATTGAAAATGTAAATTCACACACGATTTAAAAAACAACATCCTTATTTAAAAAAAACCCATGGAATTCAAGTCCAAGTGCACTCATTAGTTTTGTCTCATGTATGTGCAGTAGTATTGAGGTGAAGTTTACTATAGATCAGAGACTGTAATGATTAATAAATACATTCTCAGTCAGCCAAGTCATTGGTTTTATTGGACTCAGCTCAAGAGATTAATTATTTATAGCTCAAAGCAGATTGTGTTACTGGCATTCCTGCTCTTATGAAAACAAAACTTGTGTATATATATATATATTTTTTTTTTCAATTTAAACCCATCTACTGGCTGGACAGTATTTTAATAAACAAAAAGTGTATTTGTATTTTAATCATTATTACATAATTTCTGTGCATTTACTCAAAGTGTTACCTTTGCGTGTGTGAGAAGTTGCGTCACAGATGAATGAGGGCTGCCTGCGCTGGTTGCTGCACTGTCACATGAACAGGACCCAATGTGTACAGGTGTGTCTGGATAACTACTGAGGCTAAAGTTCAGCACAGGGTTAATAGTTGTTTTTTTGTGAGGTTTTTCTTCTTTCAAGTATTTACGTGATCTAAGGACTAGTTGTTGCTTGACAAATAAACCACACAGTCGTCTAAAACTGTCTGAAGTTGATGCTAGTACGTCAGAGGTGGTTTTGGAGTTGGTAAACAGAGCAAACATAAAACCAGGACAGAGAGAAGAGGCCCGCATTATAAACCAGCATCTCCCTGTGCATCACAATCCATGCAGTGTTTAGCTGTTGGCTTAAATGGCTAAAGCAATGGAAAGAGTTTGTGGCCCTTACATTGTCTTCCATGTTGGTTCTTGGTTCTGAGACCTAGGGTCTTCTTTGCTGTAGCTCAGGATTAGTTACAGGTTGAGTTAGTATCCCAAATTTCTATTATGTGGCTTTAATATCATTGTATACAGGATATTGTATGTGTGCGCACATGCGTGCGTGTTGGGGCATAAACTACTTACATATACAGCTTAATCATATTATGCTGTATTAATTGGAACCTGGCCATATTGGTTTGTTGGATTGTGTGTCCACCTCTACTTTCTGCCTTTCCTCTTTTGCAGTTATCAATCTATCTTTCTCCCCTGACTACCTCTATTCCCCGTAAGTGTTATTTCCCCCAGCTTCCCCAGCCCCTTAAATGCTACTTGGCCCTACTCTCTAGCTGCCCTCAATTGCCCTCTTCAGATCTCTTATCACCCAAATCCCCCCCAAAGCACCCTCCTGGACACTTAACTCACCCTCTCCTTTTCAGCAAGCCTTCTCCAGCTTTCCATCATAGCAGACCCATCACGTTTTCTTTACAAGTAGACAGCTCTGCTCACCTAAAATCAGATGGGAGTCCTTTAGTTCTCCTGTGAGAAGAACTACTGCAGTGGCTCATTCATCTTCTCACCGCTGGATGTTTTTCCAGCCACTGCCCCCTGTTCTGAGAGGCACCGGTGGCCTAAATTTGGAAAAGCGTGTTAATTTTTTACCCCAGTAGGCAGGGCCCAGCCAAGTTCAGACTCTTCTCCTGAAATTTTAACCAGTGTTGTCCCTAAGGATTCTGGTTAATTCAGAAAGCAGCAATACTTTAGTGCCATGCTGGAAACTAAGAAAAATAAATGCTTTTAAATAAAAGCTTCTAGCTACCTTCCCCTTTCCATTTGTTTGAGAATTCATGGCCTGCTCAGTGTGCGTGGGCTGCACTGTCATAAAAGTAGGTATCGTTAAAGCTTCATATCTGATGGTGATTTCATCATCAAGCCTATGAATAAATTAGTGATTGATCAATTACTTGAATAATAAATTATTATCCTTATGTTAACAGAGGTGATCTGAAAATAAAAAGAAGCACTGTGCTTTCAAGGGTAAAATGGGAAGTATAACGCAAGACAATAGGCAACCTGGTGATGGTGGTTGTTTGCTGTGATCTATATCTATTATTCAAGTTTTGCAATGCTGTGATATTGTGGTTAATGATTACAATCAAACAGGACTGTGAGGAGCTCAGTGTTGTTGGCTGTCATTAGAGAGATGTTTTGATGAGAAGCACTGTGTCTTTAAAGTATTATGTGTATTAGTATAGTTGTAAGAGCAATCATACATTTAGCGTGTTAACATTTTAAATTCACTCAATCAAGCAGTCTGATTTATGGTGCGTTCACTGCTCAACACAAATGTATACCAGTCAGTTACTTCACAATATAGTTTGCAATACAATAAACAGTTGTTCTTGGTTTGGTTTTACAATCCTGGACAAGCACACCATTATGTCATATCCCCAGAATGGCCATAGGGTGAGGGGAATAGCTGATTCAATTTAAAAATCGGAGGGGCAAAAATAGATAATGTATATTCAAAACAAACCTAAATTATGTTAACAAAAACAAACTTCTTGTGAAGGGGTCGATTTACTTACAACAGTAAAATTAGACAAAGTTGAATGATATTCAAGGCAAAATTCCACCCAAGGTTTACTAAACAACCTCCAAAAATATGAATAATTTTCATTGCTATAAAATGCTGTATGTGTACATATACAGTGGCCTATCACACCATTTGTTTATATCCACCTCCTTATTAATGTCCTTGTCTGTCTTTCTTGTTGTTTTTCAGGTGGTACCATGGCAAGCTAGACCGAACCATTGCTGAGGAGCGGCTGCGCCAGGCCCGGAACCCTGGCAGCTACCTCATCAGGGAGAGTGACCGCCGGCCCGGTTCCTTTGTCCTGTCTTTCCTCAGTATGACCAACGTGGTCAACCATTTCAGGTGAGACCAAGAATATGCAATAAGCAAATACAACTTAATGTCAGGGATTAGAGGACCAGTCTGAATCTGCAGAAAGAGACTAACTTAATGCCTTACTGAGAAGTATGTTTTTACATTGACACAAATTAATTAGCTGGTTTGCAGTAGAAATATATCCTTGGCTGACTTGGCTGTCACAGTGTTGACCAAATTTGTGTCTACTGAATTATTTTTCATCGTGAGCATCTTTAAGGCTTCAGTTGTGTTAACCATAGTAATTTTACCTACATAGCTACATAGACTTATTCTGTCTAGCGTGGTACTGCATACACTTGGCTACTAAGCAAGCTTTGTGGGTAGATTAGTAAGACTCTTTTGCTGTGACATTAAGTGTTGCAACTCTATTCGCCGTTAAAAACCACCATCAAGTAGAAGATAAGGATAGGGAAACCAGAGTTATTTATTAAATACTAACCAAAAGGGCAGTGGGCACTGTTGTGAAAGATCAACCTCAGAGATGAGTCGATACTGAAGTGAAAAGGTTTGTTTCTCTCTCGATGTTGGCTTCCGGTGGCCCGTCAGGCCATTGCAGACTATTTCAGTCTATTTGTCTTAGAGTTATTCAAATAGACACTACAAAGTTTTGGAACAGTTTTTTTTATAATGCATATCAAGTTGCACGTTTAGATGCCTGCTGAAACCCATGACTCAGTGTGTGCATGTGTGTTTTTCTGTGTGCTTGTGATGCAGCAGACTTTTCTTTCACACAGTGTGTGCGTGTGTATGTGTGTGTGTGGGTGGACCTGAAGTAAAAGAAAGATGACAACATGTCTAGCAGCAATACTTAAGGGTATTCTTCAACCCTACAGTCAATAAAACAAGACACCACTTGTAATCTGTAGTCTCCCTCAACGGATATGTTATATTAAATGTGACGATGCATTAACTCTCATGAAAGGTGAAAATATGCTCTTTTAGATCAAGGTCAAATGGCCTGACATCCTCTACTGAAAACAACCTTGTAGATGGGATGTGATAAAGTATTCATTGGCACAAGAGATCAACAAGCAGGCTGCTAAGAATAAAATTTGGCATTTAGAAAAGCAGCACCCAGGTTTCAGCCTCCCCTGGTATATATTAAATACCAACTGTAAGTGCTTAACACACATGTGATGAAAGTCTGTCCATCAGCATATAAATGTCCAGGCTATTGGGTCAGTTTTGGTCTCACACATTGCACAAAGGCTAATTTTCTCTTTGATGCACCTACAGGTAAACTACAAAGTATGCATTTTATGGTATTTTCTTCCTTACATGTGACCCGCTTGTGCTAATTTTGCAACTGACAGAGCAAAAGGGTTGTGCTCTGAGAAATATATTTTCTAGGAAATGTAAATGCAACAGTGACATCATCTACTTCACTCACATGAGTTTACCGTGGACCTGTGATGTCACTGATGCTTAAAGAAAGGCGCCCCTCTGTACGGGAATTATTAACATAAGGTTAATTGCGTGCCACCTACACTTCAAAAGGCTGATGTCCTTCGATTGCGTAGGCAGCAAATGAGTAAAAGCACACATGGATTTATTATAAACCCTCAATTAGACAATCCACTTAACTGATGAGCAGAGAATTAGGATTAGTGGCTCTGCAATTGGATATGGTTCAGAGCAGTACTTATATCATACCATTGTCATCACTGTAGCGATAAACAGGTATAAACCCAAGTCTCAAATTACAAATATCATTGTCATAATAGTTGGATTTAACAGGGCACTTTCAATTTCTCTCTTCGTGATCTTATCTGAAATCCTGCTTAGATAATGTAGAAATTAGGGCTGTAACGTTACACAGAAGTCACTGTTCAGTACCTCGTTTTTGGGGTACAAGTCCGATACAATGGGGAAAAGCAACAAATATCTCAAATGCATAATCTTACGTGTATTTTCATTTATTTGAAACAGAATTGTAAGTTACAGTCTGCCAGGTTTCCTCCCTTGTCCGATAATTCATCGAGCAGTGAACTATGATCAAACGAAAGGCAATATAGATCTAACGTCTTTGGCCTTGTCTGCTGTCACATCCAGAGGCTGCTTAAAAAGAGCATGGATATGTTGTTGGACTTGATAATGTGTGGCAAATCTGCTTGATGCCTTTTAACATGCATTATCATATTCAATGATTTTTCACTCACACACTGTAAAACATTTTTCATATGAGTGCATGAAACTCACCGTGATGAATACATGTACCTTTACAACCCTAGTAGACATTTAATATTTTCTGACATTTAAGGATTATGGTAGACTTTAGCCTTACATTTTCATAGTTTATATGAGCAGTGTTTCATCAGTAGATTATAAACCCTGATCATGAAAAGCAATGATGGAGCAGTCCAGACAGACAATGTTGTCATCAAATGAATAAAGGGTAACATTGTATACCAACTTAACTGCAAGACAATTCGATTGTTTTCAAAAGTAACTGTGCTGTTTTTATCATTGTTGTGTTTTCTCTCAACAGGATAATCGCCATGTGTGGGGACTATTACATCGGTGGGCGGCGTTTCTCTTCTCTATCAGACCTTATTGGTTACTACAGCTATGTGTCTTGCCTGCTAAAAGGAGAGAAACTGCTATCGCCAGTGGCCCCCCCAGAGGTAAGACTGGTGGCATGTTCGGTCGAGTATACAATGGATTTAAAAAAAAACCACAACTATATTTAAAAGGTCAATTCCCCCCCAGTTTTACATTATTTTCAACTCTTTCCATTGCTTGTGTGCCATGACATTACATGATATTTGCACATTTCCCCTTGTAGTCCTTTTCAAAGTAAGCATTATAAAATACACCTTGTCTAAATATAAGGTACTCCCAGAAGGAGAGTGGTCTCAGGTTCCAGCTGAAATTGTGTAATATTACATATTCTGCTTCATTTTAAAGACTATATATGACGTAAGAAGCATTTGTTTAGGCATTTCTGATGGCTTGACTGGGTTGTGACTGGCATGTGGCAATGTGGTTTGCTTTTTTGAAAACAGACATCTGTATATGATGATTGTAGCATTTTGATCACAATGTGATAGACAACTTCTTGTTTTCAGAAATGGATCACCATGACGAAGCAGATTAAGTGTCTCTTATACTGCTTTTAATAGAATAGGGAAGAACTTTCCTTTGAGACCTAGCAAAACTGAATCTTAAGCCTTTTAGATATGCCTTTTGCAAATACCATGATAGTTAAACCTGATCTCAGTGTTGTTCAGTGAAAATACTTAAGCCTGATGAAATATTTCATGGTTGAAAGATGAGTGTAAAAATATTCCTTTTTGAGTGAACTTGGAGTCAACCTTGATTCCTTTATTTAGCCCCGTGCTCACGGTATAAGAAAGTATTTTTCACATTTTTCTTTTGTCTTCAGACAGAATTCACTGTTTAAGGCAAAGCTTAACCTAATGCGAATTACCATTTTTTTAGCTGAGTGCAGTAGCTCCCAGAGGGAGGTATAGTACACCACTCCTCCTTCTTTTTGTTAATAATAGGGGGATTTAACATGGATGTGATTTTGGAAGGTCATGGTTATGAATGAGAGTTATATTCTTGGGTGTGCATGTTTCCACAGCCTGTAGAAGACAGGAGGAGAGTCAGGGCCATACTTCCATACACCAAAGTGCCAGATACTGATGAGATCAGGTAAGTATTTTTATATATGTGTAAAAATAGACGTTTCTTGTCTTTTACCTACAGAATCACATGTTCATATCCCATTAGGTGCATTCTTAAAAGTACTCTCAAAAGAATTATGCATAATCCTTGAGACACCGACGAGCACTGATGATTTCCTTGACCTGAAAACATAGCATCTGACTGTGTTGCTTCCAAAGAGAAGCCTCGTTTCCCTTTGATTTTCTTTGGCATGTCACAGGCATGCTCTTCCCCTCACAGCAGCCTGGAAAGCACATCATCTGACTTGTTAATGAAAAACAGTCTTGTCTGTGTCATTAAGCTGCAGTAGGCACAGTTACTGATGATCCCAGCTATTCCTGATTTCCCAAATCTGATAAACATCTGTCTGAAGCCTCAACCCTGAGTATGCCAGCGAGCCACAGGCTTAACTAAAGAAGATAGACATGCAGTATTCACCTCAAATGTTATGAGTCAGGGGGACACCTGCTGGCAGTGCTTTGATATTGCAATAGAAACAAAATAAATAGACACAATACAGACTCCTCAGCTGGAAAATTGAAATTATAGATCTGTTGATGGCAAGATTTCCTTCATATTATCAAAATGACAATGCCTTCACAGAACAATGGTGCTGTAGACAAACTGATATTCTGAAATCCTATGTGTAGTGGAGTTTATGGTGTGTTTTACACATTTCTTAATGTTTGCCTTTATTTATACAGTCTGCACAGTGTCTTAATGTTATCCCTTTATCTTACAACCACTGTGCTTATGTCTTCAGCTTCCTGAAAGGGGACATGTTTATTGTTCACAATGAACTGGATGATGGCTGGATGTGGGTGACCAACGTTCGCACAGAGGAGCAGGGCCTCATTGTGGAGGATCTGGTGGAGGAGGTGGTAAGTGATATACTATTTATTCTTGTGAAAGTTATAGGTCAAAATTATTAAGGACATCTTCACAGTAAATTATGTGAAATGTGGATCAAAACAAACCAATGTGAGGTGACTAAAATATATCATACTGGCATCAGCATAACAGGGTTGTGAGAAAGCGTATCAATGTACAGTAGTCTATATACGTTACAAATTCTGCAGTTATTGGATCATTAGAGTTGGTGTCTTTTACAGATTTCTGTTTCTGATATTTTTCAGGGACGGGAAGAGGATCCACATGAGGGAAAAGTGTAAGTTTTACAACAACGTATACAACCCTAATGAATATACCCAATCCCTAGATCTGTTTTACATTTCCACTGCAGACAGTACTCTTAAATGTAGGGTTAGGGTTAGGGGTTACTCTACCTTTTCGTATCTGTTTGGTTTGCTAGTTACCTCAACAGAGGTGTACTGTAAGCACAGGATCTGGCTCTTTAGTGTCAGTTTGTCCAAAACGTTTGTTGATGGAAATGTAAATGAATCCATTGTAATGTGTAACAAACTGAACTGAACTTTAAGGGATTGCTTGGAGGAAATGTTGTTTTTATAAAATATTTGATTAATAAGAACATTTCAAAGCAGAATGTAAAAATCTGCATACAAACTTTTCTTATTAGTAATGTTTCTTTATGATGCAGTTACTTATTACACAATTTGATTTATAAAAAGTGGGTGCTTCCTGTAAAGTTTGAGACAAGATATCATTATAGGATGATATCCACCCTGATAGTTTAGCCTTCATTCACACAACCTAAGTTGGTTTGTCCTTGGGAGGGAAATTATATTCTTTATTCGATTATACAAACAGAATAGCTGGACAAAACATAGTGTATTGCAATGTATGAGTCATTATCCTCTCCTCACCTATCATGTCCTTCAAGTTTTCAAGTTTTAAGTTAGTGACTTTACTTTAAAGAAGACCTTGAGCATGCAAACTACCCATGGGCCCCAGTGAGAGGACAGAAGTTATAAATAAAATGATGGTCACATCTATGCTGTTCTTTGTCTTCACACTTTTGAACAATACACACATTTGATATATTTGTAGACCCTAGCAGTTGATTTGGCAAACATCACACAGTCATTTTATTCAGAGAAACATCACTCATTAATTATTTCTGTTTTGAAAGATAGTGTAGTTGGATTAGGTTTCACATTTTGTTGATTGAGCTAATTTTATTGCCTGCACCTGTATCTTCTTTTGCTGGCTTCCAATCTCCTAAACAGCTGGTATCACGGAAAGATCACCAAGCAAGAGGCCTACAACCTGCTGATGACAGGTACCATTCCTCTTTGCCTTTCATTAGGCGAAAGTTATTAATCACTTGTGACATTATCATGCATTCTTTTGTCATAAGAATAAGTTGTGAACATCAAAGTTCATTTATCAAAAAATAATGCTGAGCATGCACTAAAACCTCTGTTTTGTTCTTGCTCCCTCTCATTTGATAGTTGGCCAGGTGTGCAGTTTTCTAGTCCGACCATCAGACAACACACCTGGGGATTATTCCCTCTTTTTTCGCACCAATGAAAACATCCAAAGGTTTAAGATCTCTCCCACCCCCAACAATCAGTACATGATGGGAGGGAGGTACTACAACAGGTATGTTCGGCAGTGGTTGCATCCAAATTATATAAAACATTTTTAAAGTTGGAGCTAGCCTTGTGTATTGTGTCTTGCAGTTACTGATGTGCTGCATCTTGTTTGCTCTCTCTCTCTCTCTCTCTCTGGCAGCGTTGATGACATTATTGACCATTACAAGAAAGAGCAGATTGTCGAGGGCTACAACCTGAAGGAGCCAGTTTCAGTGCAGGTAGGAACACAATTATACTGTCATTACTGAGTCTGATCGAGGTGATGTTTTGGACTTAAATTAATGATATTTTACAATTTACGGGGTTTGATATTGATTGACTTCAAATGCTCACATAGCTCTTTACCCTTGCCATGAAAAGTATTCAAAGATTGATGTTGATGATTATTATTGTGCTTAAAAGTGAAAATCTGAAAATAATTAATTGGAATACTATTCACTGAATTGTTTTTCATCAGACACTTTCTTGCTTTTCTTTTTCTTAACAATCCAGGACATTTCTTCATTATATGTTTTTTTGTCATTTAAGTTGGTGCTCAATGGAATGGATTTTGCCTTTTATACCTGTGTGATAGCTTGATTTGTTTCTGTATTTACTGTAGCACCAGGAACAAGTTCTTTCTGACACAGTGGATGGGAGAGAAATTTATAACACTATCAGACGGAAAACAAAAGATGCTTTCTACAAAAACATTGTCAAGAAAGGCTACCTCCTGTTCAACAAAGGTATGTAACGTTTGAACAGTATCATCTTAATCTTTAAGATGAGATCAGGGATCAGATCACTTAGACCTTTCATTGGTTCCTCTCACCTGCAGGCAAAGGCAAACGATGGAAGAACCTTTACTTCATCCTGGAGGGGAACGACGCCCAGCTCATCTACTTTGAGAGCGAGAAGAGAGCTACCAAACCCAAAGGGCTGATCGACCTAAGCGTGTGCTCCGTGTATGGTGTGCATGACAGTCTGTTTGGCAGGTGAGATGTGAAATCATAGTTCTTGATCAGTCGCTTAGACGTTATGCAAGTTTTCTTTGAAATAATGTCTAACAGTACAAAATGATTTACAAAATCTTCTCTTCTATTTAACTTTTCAGGCCAAACTGTTTCCAGATTGTTGTCCAGCACTTTAGCGAGGAACAGTACATATTCTACTTTGCAGGGGAGGTCCCAGAGCAGGCACAGGTAATAAGAGTCAGGACACCACTGTCACTTATAACTGCCCTATGAAACAATCTGGAATGCACAGATGTGCGAGTGCGCCCACACTGAGTCCAGAAAACTTCAACTGTGTGCTCAAAATGATTGCAACTCTGTGAGCTGCTCAGTGCATCTTTTAAAAAGTAAAAATATGTACACTGTGTTTTCCAAATGTTCTGACATCATTCTTTTTTTACAGGATTGGATGAAATGCCTTCAAACTTTCTGCAGTAACTTAAGGAAAACCACTCAGCCGACCTCCAACAAGAGGCTTAGACAGGTGCGTGTGTTGTCAGTGGATGTGTGTTATTGCAGACATATTAAAGCAGCTGATAATCGCCAAGCTGCGTAGAAAGTTATTTATCCATCAGCTGTCAGACGACAAGCAGCGAGAGCTTTTAAAATCAAAATTTGATGAATATAATTCATTAAAGCGAGCAGAAGCGCGACAGGGTGGCCGCATGATTAAAACAACCTTTAATTTGTGAGGGGTCCCAAGATCAATATCTGAAACGGTGTGTGCATTAATTAAAATACACACGCACAAAAAAAATAATCCTGGCAGGCTTGACACGTTGAGCTAGCTCTTTGTACTGCTACTGTCAAGACAAGCCAAACTTGTTACTGCATAAATGTGTGTCATGTTGGAATGTGAGACAAACGTGGACGCCAAAAATACATTGTTTTGCACTTTAACGCTTAGAGCATTTAAGAAACACGTTGACAGCTGTTTCTAATGTTTAAGTGACAAGGAAGAGCTAAGGAAACGATACAATGACTATGAAACATGACTTTCGGTCAAAGTTTCTTACCACCAACTCAATGTTTACTTACGTCCACCATTTTATAGCATCATATAATGTCATCTCGGCTACGTGTGAACCAACATTTTCATAAACCTTCCGAGTTGTTCCAACTCGAGAGTGAATTCACATGAATATTCCCAGTCAGAAAAATGTTCTTATGATAATTCTGACAGCACATGAATGCACAGTTACTTCTGGGTAAACATCAGATGAGAACAAGAGTATACAACAAAATTTAAATTACCTGAGCCAAATCAGATCAATCTTTCAGGTGCAGGTGATTTATTAAATAATGCAACATAAGTGTAGGGCACAGCATTAGCACCAGACACTAGCCAAATTCTGATAATGTATTCAGTTGCTGATAAAATATGAACACTGACTTGCTGTTTGGATGAAAAAGTTAATTTTGCAACCTGCGTAGCTGTCTTTATTTTCTCAGTGGGATGTGACAGATGTTATCTGTTGTTAGAAGTGTTGTAAACAGGAATAATCACAATCTCTGCAGGAGTGGGTGGTAATGGTTGGAAATGCTATAGAAGAAAGTCAGTGTGGTTTTAAAAAACAACCCTATGCTGTCCTTCTCGGTAGTGTTCTGTTCCTTAACTGTCGTCAATATATTATTGTAAAGTCTGAGAGGAAAGGTGGTTGTTTTTAGTTTAACATGAGCTTACATGCCTTACTGAAACCATTCTCTTACTATGTGTTGTTTATTTCTCTCTCAGGTGAGCAGCCTGGTGCTGTATGTGGAGGAGGCCCACAAACTGCCAGTGAAGTATTTCAACAGCCCCTACTGCAACATCTACCTGAACAGTGTCCAAGTGGCTAAGACGCACCACAGGGAGGGGCAGAACCCTGTCTTCACCGAAGAGTTCATCTTTGAGTGAGTCTGTCTGGATCCCTTTTTTCCATTTTCTCCCTCTTCTCTCTCCCTCTCTATTTTATCCTCTTCACATAAATTTTCTCTCCTTGTTTCCAGACTAATAAAATGTATTTATCTGTTGTTTCAGTGACTTGTCAAGTGAAATCAACAGATTTGAAATCAGCCTAAGCAACAAAACAAAAAAGAGCAAAGAAAGTGACATCTGTAAGTAACTCTGTAGATTTGTAATACCAGTGTAATCACTAGAAGTCCTTGCATTTACCTCACATCTGTCTGCCTCCCTGCTCCATCTCTCCCTGTCAGTGTTCATGCGTTGCCAGTTGAACCGTCTGCAAAAGGGCCAGATGATTGATGAGTGGTTCCCCCTCAGCTCCCACGTGCCTCTGAAGGGCATCGAGCCAGGCTCCTTGCGAGTACGTGCCCGATATTCCATGGAGAAGATCATGCCCGAAGAGGAGTACAGCGAGTTCAAAGAGGTCTGTCCCAGAAAAAGTGGTTTGAACTGTGATACTTTGATATTCACTTAATTATATGACCGTTGTTTGTTCTGTTTAGATGATCTTGCAGAAAGAGTTTCATGTCATCTACGCTCTGGCCCACGTGTGTGGTCAGGACCGCACCTTGTTGGCGAGCCTACTACTGCGGATCTTCAGACACGAGAAGGCCGAAGCCCCTCTACTCAGGACACTCAATGACAGAGAGATTAACATGGAGGGTAAGAAAGCAAGCACTGATAACTGAAACGTGAAGTAAAATCAAATGGAAAGCTTTGCTTAATTGCTGGGTTGACTCAGCTCTTACCTCAGAAACCCACAATATATACATGTTGAATTAAATGATTCAGTTTCGTTTTGGTTTGTCTGTCAAGTGGCTTCAGCTCAAAAGTCTGCGCCCATGTTCTTCTAACCTTCCTTGCTTGTGCTCTATAACCAGACGAGGCCACAACATTGTTCAGAGCAACAACGCTGGCCAGCACACTGATGGAGCAGTACATGAAGGCCACAGCCACACCCTTTGTCCACCACGCTCTCAAAGACACAATCCTCAAGATCATGGAGAGCAAACAGTCCTGCGAGGTAAAGGCCTACAACGGGTTTTATCTCTTACACACATCGATGCAAACTCAAATCTATTTCCACATACCTTTATTTGACTCTCCTTATCTTTGCTTGCTCCAAGCTGAACCCCTCAAAACTGGAAAAGAATGAGGATGTGAACCTGAATCTTGCTCATCTGCTCAACATCCTGTCTGAACTGGTGGAGAAGATATTCATGGCTGCTGAGATCCTACCACCGTAAGAACAAACACACTTATATTTGTACACAGTATTGTCCTGTTTTGTTGGGGGTGGGGGGCTTATTAAACAGGCTGTTCCAACTCAAATGAACATCTCTCTGTGATGTAATCCAGGACATTGAGGTTCATCTATGGCTGTTTGCAAAAGTCCGTGCAGCAGAAATGGCCCACCAACACCACCATGCGGACAAGAGTCGTAAGGTAAAAAACCAAAGCAAACGGTGTTGGACAGAGTGAACAATCTGTCAGCATATTTATCTTGTCCATACAATTTAGTAATGTTTATTGGTGTTTTGTTCTTATTCATTCTAACCCGACTCGTCAATTCTTCCTCCAGTGGCTTTGTCTTCCTAAGACTGATCTGTCCTGCCATTCTCAACCCCAGATTGTTCAACATCATTGCGGGTAAGCATCCATTTAAAAAGCACCCCAAAACAATTCCTGATTTTCATGTGACACGTTACAGTGTGTATTTTGTTCTCGCAGACCCTCCATCTTCAGCAGCAGGCAGGACCCTCACACTGGTGGCGAAGTCTGTCCAGAACCTGGCCAACCTTGTTGAATTTGGTGCTAAGGTACAGATAATGTTCTTGAAATAATAGCATGCAGTTGTTAAATCAGCTGTTCGTTATAATAGACATACTCAACAAATGTTTCTTTCTATCCTCAAACAGGAGCCCTATATGGAGGGTGTGAACCCTTTCATCAAAAACAACAAACATAGGATGATCATGTTTCTGGATGAGTTGGGAGTGAGTTGAACATTCATTTTTCACGGGGTTGACAGAAGAATAGAATAAAAACAAATGCCAATGTGGGCACTGGCATACATTTTCCTTGGCCCAGTTCAAACGGTTCAAAACTCTCACTGTGTTTGCAGAATGTCCCCGACCTCCCAGAAGCCACAGAGCACTTTAGGACAGACCTGTCGCGGGACCTGGCTGCGCTGCACGAGGTCTGTGCCACCCACTCAGACGAGCTCCGGACGCTGAGCAACGAGAGGGGAGCGCAGCAGGTGAGAGGCTGACGATGTCACAGCTGTGAACACGCTGCACAATTCATGCCGTCCCCCTTCCAGGGTTATTATTAACATCCCTTTTTTTTCCCTCTGTGCAGCATGTGTTGAAAAAGCTGCTGGCCATCACAGAGCTCCTCCAGCAGAAGCAGACTCAGTATGCCATGTCCAACAGCAACAGGTAGTACTGCACTCCTCCTCTCCTCCCATCTTCCCATCCCGCCACAAGTCTCCTCCACCGGAGTGCGGCACAGAGGAGACTGAGCATGTTCTACCCTCATCACCATGGCAACCCCTCCATCATGTCCTCCTCCAATAGTCCCGCTCATCCCCACCCACCATCTTGTCCCGTTCACCACAAGAGAGCTATGCAACAGCAGCAGCTGAGTACAACAACCGACGCAGTACTTAAAAACAAACAAATAAATAAAAACTCGCACCAGTGACTGACAGCTGTATGCACAGGAAACAATATTTTTTCCTCAAACTGTTCATGAGTCTGACTTGGGTACATTTCATTCCCTTCATCCTGAGGGCCAAATATTCAGATTTCAAAAGTGGTTTCTATGTACCCACTATGTGTTTTGATAGCACAGGTTGCCAAAGTGTACCCCCCCTCCCCCAATCCTGTTTAATATGAGGAAACTGACATGAAGAAGCTAGTTCTCAGTCCCCCTTTCTTGTAACTGGATTATGAGCGATAATGCTTTTTATACTGTAATTGACCGATTTATTTTAAGGTTGTGACAATATCCGCAAAGTGCTGAAACTAGCATTTCTGTCTATTTGTTCTTTTTTTTTTTTTTT